>JACBKR010005128.1:0-19935 GCA_014218235.1 Colocasia esculenta
GAAGGCTTGAGCCCATTAAGGAATCGCCTCGCCTTCATCTTCTCGGTGCTGACAAGGTGATTGGCGTATCGTGCCAACCGAGAAAATTGAGCTCATATTCTGCCACCATAAGGTTCCTCTGTTTAAGTGTAGCAAACTTTGCGGCCTTCCTCTCTTGGACTCGTTCAAAAGAATATTTAGAGTTGAACTGCTCCTTAAACTCATCCCATGTGAATTGTCCATCCGCCCAAGTGGCCTCTACAGATTCCCACCACGCACGAGCATCACTTTCTAGCTGGAAAGTAGCTAGTAATAACTTATCTCCATCTGCACATTGCATGATGCGGAAGATACACTCTGTCTCCTTCAGCCAATGTTCTGCCTCATCAGGGTCAGTCGTCCCACTGAACTGAGGCGAGTTCATGCTCCGGAAATTTCTGTGCAAATCTCCAGCTCCTCTATTACCACCGCCTCCTTGGGCAGCTTGTAGTAAGGCTTGAGTCAATTCTTGAATTGTTTGCTGCATGTCACGGAGTTGTGCATGCTCCACTGCCATTACTACTATTCAAGTTCCTTCAAGAGAAAACTTTAATGTAAGATATTGAAGTGGTACTAAGTTGGTGCGTGTGTGTATTTATTTTAACATATTACCCATGGTTCTACCCATATCTTACATAGGTAGGATAATTGAGTCTAGTCGAGGCGGGTCAACCTAGATCAGCCTATACTTAAGAACAACCTTGGCTCTTATACCATAAAATTGTAACGCATTGATGCGGAAATATCGAAGCGATAAATAGTTGAATAAATACTATAGAGAGAGAAATAGACATGAACCACTGCACATATTGGAATAATTCAAAATGAACCATATTTATTGATAATTCCACTAATTCTATTACATTCACTAATTCAGAGCTAAAACTATGGGCCCAGAGTACTTTATTTAAATGAAAACAACTACTAACTGTCTATCTAACTACTAAGATGATTGGTTGTCGAAAGTCATATCACTCCTGCACTTGCTCATCCCCATCCTTGTGCATGTGGTAGTCCCCATCAGACTCACCTGAAACACATATAACAAATAGCGCAGGGTGAGCGATAACGCTCAGTAGGGCTTAATATCTCGTAAAACGGGCATGCTTTAAGTGATTAATGTCTTGTAAAGTAAGATATTTAGAGACAACGATCAAGTGTAGTCACGTGAGTAATGTCACATGTTAGCAGGAGAATGATAGTACTTGTCAAATAAATATAGTAGAACTAGCATGATACAGATTGGCCATATAACGAGATAGCATGTAAAATTGCACGATAGTGCACTAGTCATGATAGCACGTTAGGTGATCTTCTTGTCAACCGAGAGAGCATAGTACTTTGATTGTCATATATTAATCTTGATAGTATAGTACTTGGATGTTATGCCATACCCTTGATCATTAAAACTCCCATGGACACTAGCACTTTTTGGCGCACCTCCCAGGACTAGATCGTGCCCTTTATAATGTTGCCTGGCATAGATCATAATTTTATTTTAGGCAATCAATAGATGGCCAAATAGATTACCAAGAATAGATGAGAGTAATTGAAGAATAGATGGGAGTATAGAGAGAACGAGAATAGATGAGAGAATAACGATAATAGATGAGAACGAGGGACATATGCATAAAACAATGATAAACGGCGATAGTAATAGTTGCAACAAACACGATCGTGTGCCGGCAGTCTAGTGGAAGTCACCAACCGTTCAATAGCTGTGCTATGAACATAGGCCAGAGGTCTGTTGTGATCTCAAGGTAAGAGAGAGCAATCTAAGGCCGTTGGATCATACTAATCCCTAGGGGTAAAATGGATATTGATGGTACAACCTGCTCGTCAGCAATATACGTCTGCCAAAGCCAAGGAGTCTTATGGAGGCCTTGACAAGGAGTTCCTGATCCAGTCAAGAGTATTCCCAACGGAAAGGTCGTCCAAGTCAAGATATAGTAGTATAGAAATGTTTGCCCGTCATGCCTTGAGTGCTCGAGGCAGAAGGACGCAATAACGGTATTAAATCGAACAAATAAAATGAAGACAAGTCATTTTAAAATAATAGGGAAATTTACATGAATAATTACACTTAATTACCAGATATATTATTGAGTAATTTTATGTATGGTCTCATGGCAAAAATTCATGTTTAGTGTGTGCATGTGAAAGCGAATCAATGATAACACATGATAATTGTGAACACATCTAATATTATCAAATACATTAACATGTCGTTACTGCTCATAACAATGTAATTACAGGGGTTAAACCATGGTTGTGAAGCATGATTATCATGTTTTGCTTGAAAATTAGGGTTTTTTGGAGACATAGTGAATCACGACATAGGTACCTATCGCATTCAAATCGCGACGGACATGTCTATCGCGTTCTGAGGATACGGTTCAGATCAATCAATTGATGCGCCAAAACGCGACGGGGTGACCTGTCACGATCAGGGCGATCGGTCCTTAAACACGACGTCACGGTCTGTCGCGTTCAGGGCTATCGGTACGAGCAGAAGAATCACGACACAGTGGGCCGTCGCGTTCAAGACACAATGCTATTCACTATCGCAACTAGGTGAGAACGTAACTAGTCGGGCCGTCGCGTTCTCAGAGACCCAGCCTAAACCCAAAAAGTGCATTGATTTGCTTTGAGTCATGGTCCAGTCCCCAAAGGACTTGGAATAGGGGTCTTTAAAATTGAATATTAAATCGTATACATGATGAAAAATAACTAAATCAATTTTTTATGAAACTAGACTTGTAGAGGAATCAATAGTAAAGAGTAATTAGACTTCTATCATGGTTTCATCATGGTAGGAACATGGTACATCATGAAGAACCAAAAATCAGACACAGTGATGGAAAACGATTAAATTCGAAAAGGGTACTTGATAGAAATTAGGGAAAATGGTATCATTAGATTACTAACATCAAGTAGAATGTACAATAAAAGTTTCATGCCACGACATCAAGTATGAATAGGGATTTAGGGTGAACATGATGGGTCGGCCACATGTTCTCAACATAACTTTGGGCATGAAATACTCATAAACGACATGGTGAAATTTGGGGGAAACATGAGACTTTCGAAGATGGAATCATGGTTTGTCTAGGGTCAAAATTAATTTGTTTTTGCTTGAGAGATTGCCTACCTTTGAGTGTTTTAAATCCTAGGGCACGAGATGTGAAGAATGCGAAGAAGCTCTTTGTTCCTAGCCTCCTCCTCCTTGATCTCGTTGTTCAAAAGCTCCTCAACCTCCAAGCTCCAGAGGGTCAATAAGGTCGGCTAGGGATGAAGGAGAGTTGTATTTGTATGTTTAAGGTTACCAAAACACTTAAAACTCTTTTCTCTCTTCCAACTACGAATTCCCATAATTATCTCACTCTTTTTCTAGCCTTTATTCTCACTATTGGCTTGGGGAGAACTCTAATTCTGTGGCCAAGAGATTAGGATAGGGTACTTAGGACTCTTTTTAGGATATTTATGGGTCAAATTAATCATTATCTTGTCTCTTTTTAATTTCTTAATAGTTTATGTACGAATTTTGGCCTAATTATCTCCCTTCAAACATTGGGCTTCAGCTTTGTGGCCCATTAATTCATGTATGAACCTTATAGGATAGCCCTTCTCTTGTTTTTACTTATTGGGTTTCAATTATTCACATTTTCTTTTAATTTGAATTTATTTTTCTCAATTTAAAATTGAGAGTTGCTACATGATGGGCACTTTATTGATGGTGATTGTAATCAATAATGGCATTTGTCACGTCTCTAGGGAAGCTAACTTGGTGTCGAGAAAAGTGATTGTCGGCCCTCTATTCATTGTGACTAGTGTGTCTAGGATCTTTTAACTTCCAGGTCTTCATTGACCATCGCTTAATCAAGAAATCCACATAGAGCACCTTGTCGTGTTATGAACCTTTTAATCAATTCCAAAATGGAAATTCTTGTAGATGTTCGTCCAAAATACTTCAATAAATCATATTTTCTTCCGGGAGTGATTGTTCTTTCTCTTCATGCTCAGCAAACTGTGTAGAAGATGGATTGTCTGATTGAAGTGGAGATGGATTGGTGGTTGTCGGGTAGACATGGTGAGATATATGTCAGCTCTGAAGAGCCATGGTTTGTGCGAATGAAGGGTTATTTGTGGAGGTGGTAGGTGTTGATCCACTATCTATATGTTTATCCCTAGGTTTTGGTGATAACTAAAACTCATGAATTTTCTAAATATTTTGATAATATTTTTAAAAAATGTTTTTTGCAATGTAAATATTATAATTTCTATCACTTCATAATATTGCATTGAAAAGTTCAATCAATTTTTGTTCAATGCTTATCGATTGATGACTAAGTGCCATATCGATTGGAGAAGAAATCTCTGCAATTGATGACTACGTGCCATATCGATTGGAGAAGAAATCTCTATCGATTAGTGACTAAGTGCCATATCAATTGAAGAAGAAATCTCTATTGATTGATGACCATGTTTGTATCAATTGGAGAATAAGTTTCTATCGAATGATTCATATTCTACCGATTGGTGTTCAAATGTTCCGATTGATGAACAACATATCGATTGATGACTAAATTGTGTGATTTCTATCGATTGATTCACAAATTCTATCGATTGGCTTTGAAAATCTTATCGATTAGTCTTTTATCATATCGATTGATGAGAAATGTATCGATTGATGAACAATTGTATATCGATTGACGTTTAAGTCATTCCAATTGGTGTTATCTATGTTAATCTTATCGATTGGTGACCAAGTGACTTAACTTCTATCGATTGGTGAATAAATGACTTGTTTCATATAGATTGATGTTAAGAGTGTTCCAATTAGTGAACATTTGACTTTAAATCCTTCGATTAGTGTTATAAATATTATATTCTATCGATTAGTGACCAAATAACTTTAATATCGTTGTGATAGATGTTGTTTACAAACTGATTGGTGTTTATATGTTTTCAAACACATCAATTGATGAAAAAAAATGTTTTTAGCGCTTGATGAAAATTCAAATGTCCTTCTCTAGCAGATAGAAAGATCACACAACAGGCTCTCAATAGGAAACATGGATAAAAGGTAAGAAAAATGTATGGATTGAATAACAAAAAGATTTTGTTTGCCTGACAGACTCTCTATGTATGCAGGTCTACAATACTCTCAAAAGGAAAATACCTACTACCTATGCCAACTGGATGACACTATCCTTTATTCCAACGAACCAGTAGACATATGGGAGAAGCCGTTAGACATAAAGAAGAAGAAGAAGCATTCCAACGGCTAACTGCTCAACGGTCCTCTTCAAGGGATGAATATAAAGAGGAAGACCTTGTAGCAAAAATGGATGCATCTAGCATTTTCTAAAGACCGCCTAAGCTAAAAGAGAAGAGAGCCCCCACTCCAATATGTTCAAGCATTCTTCAAGAGCGTTCAAGCTTTTCTCTTAGTCTTTTTGCTTCAGATCATTTTGAGAGAAAGGGTTTCGGGTCTAAGAGTGTCTTTCCTTGTCTATTGTATCTCTCATATTCTTCCCAAACCAAGCATCTCCATTGTTCTTCTTGAGCTTAGTCTAGGGCTTTGGGTTCAAGCTTCTGTTTAGAAGTATTCCTCTTCCTTTGAGAAGAGAAGACCAGTAGTGCACTGGGTGGTGTCACTAGAAGAGGGTCTATACTCTATGTTCCCTTTGTAGAAGGGAAGATCAGCTTGTGTTGGGTGTTTTAAACCTACTGGGGTTTGTACCAATGAGTTGCTTCTGAGCTAGAAACATTGGGCTACCTTCTTGCCCGAAAAGGGAAGAAGACCAACTAGGGTGGGTGCTGAGTGTATTTTCACATGTGTAGAAGGGAGGAGCAGCTCTACTAGGCGTTATATGTCCTTAAAGGGGATTGTACCCTTGCTTAGTGGAAATCCGAAGTGTTTTTGGAGACTACACATAGGGCTTACATTTGGAGGTGCCGAACCAGGATAAATTTTTGTGTTCTTGTGTGCGCTTACTTCCGCTCTTTTAAATAAATTTCTTTACACACAATTTATTTACACTAACCAAAAGTTTTAAGTGGTTGAGTTTGCTAGCCATGATCTTTGTTGAAGCACTAGTACTAACAAGTGGCATAAGAGAAGTATCTGAAGATCCAACGTTCCAAGAGAAAAGATCAATGGCAGCTCAAAGATTTGTAGAATGGCAATCTATATTCTGGCCTCCATTGTTTGATGGTGAAGGCTACATTTACTGGAAGACTAGGATGAAGGTCTTCCTACAAGGCTATGACTACCAATTTTTGAGAATCTTAGAAGATGGTGACCTCTAAATATCTAAGCCCAAGGAAGAATGGACTAATGAAGAAAGAAAGAAGATATCCTTAAATAGTAAAGCTAAGAGCTTCATGTGTTGTGCATTGTCAATGCAAGAATTTAACAGAATCTCTTCATGCAAGACATCAAAAGAGATGTGGGACAAGCTGATGCTCATTTACGAAGGAATGGACAAAGTGAAGGAGCCTAGGATTGATATCCTTGTCACACAATATAATAAATTTCAAATGGAACTAGGTAAGCCCATATCTCAAATGTACAGTGATTTCACTGAAATCATTAAAAGTCTTGTAGGTCTAGGTAAGAAGTAAAGCCAGGGAGAAATGGTTAGAAAGATCTTAAGATATCTCCCAATGCAATGGACACCAAAATTGACGATAATAGAAGAAGTAAATGATCTCTCAACAATGTCACTTGAAAAGCTCATAGGGTCATTAATGGCCCATGAGAATAATATGGAGAGATTAGGGGAAAGTTCTTTCAGAAGAAAGATAAACAATGCATTCAAGGTAGAACAAAACACTTCAGATAAGGCCACTACTAGTGAGAACAATGATATTGACAGTGAAGAAGAAGTTATCTGAAAAATCTTAGCCAAAATGAAAGAGAAAAAGAAGAAGGAACAAATGTGCTATGAATGTAAGTAGCCTGAACATCTAAGGCTAGACTGTCTGTCACGTCCTAATAAAAGGCTATTTATCGGAAGTGACAGAAAATAGGCACAAAGGATAACACTAAGTTTGTATATTCATAACATAATACGCGGAAGTCTTATTACACGTGTAACGCCCCGATGCGGAATATCGGAGCGGAATTACAATTATTAAATAGTACAGAGCGAGAAATAAATGCAAACCATTGCACAATGGAATAATACCAAATAAGCTCAAATATCATAATAATCAACAATCTCCATTACATTCACTAATGACTCATCATCTTCATAAACTAACTAATACATCAACGTATCAGAGCCAAAACTAGGGCCAGAGTACTTATTCAAAAATCAAAACTATTACATAATGACTACTGATCACTAATCTGACATGCTAACAGCTACTACTAGATAGCACGGTTGCAGAATGGTCAACTCTTGAGTCTCCCATCGGTCCCTCCTCGTGAGTGTGGTCATGATCCGACTCACCTGAAACAATAAAATAAATACACAGGATGAGCGAATAACGCCAAAATAGGACTTACACTACAAGAAAAAGCGGGATTATCGACGGATTTATTTCCGTCGGTAAGTCCGTCGGATATTCCGACGGCAATATGTCAGTCGGAATATCCGTCGGTCGTTCCGACGGAAATATTTCCGTCGGAAATTTCCGTCGGTAATGAAACATACCGACGGAATGCCGACAGACATATTTCCGTCGGAATATCCGTCGGTAACTCTACTATACCTTGTCCCGCGAAAACCCCTCTTTCCCTCTCCCGCTCTCTCTCTCTCTCTCTCTCTCTCTCTCTCTCTCTCTCTCTCTCTCTCTCTCTCTCTCTCTCTCTTCTCTCTCTCTCTCTTCTCTCTCTCTCTCTTCTCTCTCTCTCTCTCTCTCTCTCCTTCTCTTCTCGCCGCGCCACTCGCCGCTCGCCGCTGCTGCGCCGCCGCCGCCCTCGCCCGACCGGCCCGCCGTCGCCGCCGTGCTCTGCCACCGCCAGTATGTACACACCCTCGCCCCACGCCACGCCCTCCACCCCCTTCCTGTGCAAGCCCCCCCATCCCCCCCCCCCCCCCCCCCCCCCCCCACTCCGCCACTACCCCTCCCACTCCTGCGCCCCTACCGCCACCGCCCTCCCCCCTCCTGTGCAACCCCCACCCACCCGCCACTACCGCTCCCCCTCCTACCCCCCACAGCCACCACCCTCCCTCCCTTCCTGTGCAACCCCCCCCCCCCCACCTGCCACTACCCCCTCCCTTCTGCGCCCCCACCGCCACCGCCCTCCCCCCTTCCTGTGCAACCCCCCCTTCCCGGTGACCCTCCCCCTCCACTGCTCCCCCTCCTAGCTTGGCTACCCCCTCCCTCCCTGCTCCCCCTCCTGGCCTGGCGACCGCCTCCCCCTCCACTGCTCCTCATCAAGGTGGAGGGGGTCACCTGTCCAAAGACCAAACATAGTCTTAGTGTTCGAATACGTAGTCGCTGTTTAAGCAATATATCTATACTAACATAGGTCAATATGTACTAGTAACTTGCTTAGAATATTAGGAGCTTCTTTGATAAGATAGTAAATAAATTTTTTAAATTAAAATATGTGTAGATTAAATAGTTTCATTTTAAAAAAATTTCTACATATGTAGGTGCATTAATGTTAAATCATCCATGTGAAACCAATTTGCAATGTGAAACTAAACTGGAAAGATTGATTACAAAAGTGGTCCAAGTTTTCTCTTATGAAAAGTTGTACCAGCAATGATGATTACATGAAAGAAGGAAAAAAAAAAACTCCTAGTGTAATGATTCCAACATCTAAGATGGAAAATTTTTTGCCTTTCCACCTTGAATGCTACTTGTTAATTACGAGCCCTTTGGCTTTCTATCGGCGAGAGGGGGGATAATAAACAGGTGATGAAGAGTACTAATCAGATAAACATTATTAATAAAGAGCAAAATGACAATGTGAATTTCATAAAATAAAATGAAATTGTTACCAAGATTTATAATGCCACCACCATTTTTAACCTTCAAACACCTGATGAAGAGCTTTTAAAACTCATTAAACAAAAAGAAGTAATGGGCTTTGCTAAATGGATCATGTAAAAGTTATTGGGTCAAAAGAGATTTTTAAAAGTTGAATAAAAGAAAAATACCCTAAATTCGTATCTTTAATGTTTCCTAAAATGAAAAGAGCTATTAAATCATTAAAATAGTTAATATGAGTTGGAATTGGACTCCTAACCCTACCCAAATGGCTAGGTACGAATTTGCAACCCAACCTAACCCAATTAGGAGGTGGAAAGGTTGGAAGGTTGGAAGAAATAGGGAAACTCAGAATTTAATAGGAATTAAAGTTGTAGTAGGAATTGGAAACACTAGAGGCTTACATACACCCTAACCTCTTCATGGCCGACCCTAATGCGTTGCTGAGGCTTGCTGGATGTGGAGGAGAGGCTAAAGGAAGGGAGAATTTGTCACGTCCTAATAAAAGGCTTTATCGGGAGTGACAGAAAAACAGGCACAACAGGTAATATTTACTTATCCATTCATATCGTATAACGCGGAAGTTTAATTACATAGATACTCCTCATAACAACTAAGTGAGGAGTAGATCAAAATAAACTTAATTTACACATCCCAATTTAGGAAATAAAATAGTACAAACTCTTCCTTCTAGATATTAGTTTCTTTTATGTTTAATTGTTCACTTTCAGTTTAATGATTAGTATTACACATCTTATTTTAATGTATTTCTTTAGTATTGCACATGTTTATATGTAATTCATGTACATGTATGTATGAATTTGGTTTATTATTGCACTTGTTCACATGTATGATTTTGTTATCATATTCCTTTCATATTATTTGGGTTTTAAATTTGATCTATGCATGTATAGTAATTTTTCACTGCACACACATCACGAGAGCGTGTTAAGCCCGTGTCAATGAACATTCCCGTTCAAGACTTTGAGATTGATGTGCACGAGTCTTATTTTCAATAATGAGAACGTGTATATCTAACTCAAAGTCTTGAATTGTCCCGTTTTGGACAGTCTGTGAATGTTTGATCGGAGTTAGGTGGTCATTTATTATGTGATTGTATTATTTGTTGAAAATTTCGGGTGCGTCTACTCACTCCTCTCTGATATACCTTTATTGATTTAGAATATTTTCTTAACACTTATTAGTAAGTGTTTAAGAAAATATCTAAATCAATAAAATTTTTGGTATATCGGAGAGGTGTGAGGAGATGCTGCCGAAATTTTCAGCAAATAATACAAACACATAGTAAATGGTCATCTGAGTGCGATCAAATATTCACAGATGGGTAAAAAGTGATAATCTTAATAATATATCCTACCTATTCATTTTGACTTACTCGAACGATGTGAGGGTCTGTGGATTTTAACTTGTGACATGACATTTAATTTGTGTAGGAAAAATGTCTTATGAGAATCGGTCATGGATGTACCGTGGAATGGTGAATGGAGTTGTCACCGAGGAGTTTAAAGACGGAGTTGACAGTTTTATTCAGTTTGCATTGAGTAATTCCTCAGTAGCAGTCGATCCGATGGGTAACATCCGATGTCCGTGTTCGGCTTGTAAGAACATAAAGTGGATATCGACATGGGATGTGCAGCATCATTTGTATACGAGAGGATTTGTTGCCCATTATGAGATATGGTCGTGTCATGGTGAGCATGTTATTCAGTCGTCTGCACATGCTCATTACTTTGCGTCCACAAGTACGTACGTAGACATGGTTGTCGATGCTGCTGGTCCAGAGTTCAATATGCATGAAGATGAAAAAAATGAAGAAGTGCCGAATGATACAGCTCAGAGATTTTATCAGTTACTTCGAGATGCTGATGAGCCATTATGGGATGGTTGTGAGAAGCATACACGGTTGTCTGCAGTGTCGCAGCTACTGAATTTGAAATCTGAATTTCATATAAGCGAGAGTTGTTTTGACCGGCTTCTCTTACTCGTCAAGAGTATGCTTCCTCAATCAGAGAGGTTACCTGCTGACTTTTACCGTGCGAAGAAGATGGTGAATGATCTGGGGCTTGGTTTTATGAAAATTGATGCATGTCCGAATCACTGTATGCTGTACTACAAAGATGATGCAGATAAGACATCATGCTGTATTTGTAATCATGATAGATTCAAGCCCAAGAGAGGGGACAAGTCAAAGCAGAAGGATGTTCCGTATAAGTCATTGCGGTATTTTCCGATCACACCCAGATTGCAGCGGTTGTTCATGTCCCGAAGACAGCTGGACATATGACTTGGCATGCAGAAAGAGTCCGTCGTGACGAAGGTGAAATGAGTCATCCTGCCGATGGTGAAGCTTGGGCTCATTTTAGTCGTACTCATTCTTACTTCGCAAGGGATCCACGCAACGTGCGGCTGGGTTTATGCACAGACGGTTTCAATCCATTCGGAGGCTCGGTGGCATCTTACTCATGTTGGCCAGTATTTAACACCGTATAACCTTCCGCCAGGCATGTGCATGAAGCGTGAGAATCTGTTCCTTTCATTGCTCATTCCGGGTCCAAAATCTCCAGGAAAAAATATAGACATATATCTTAGACCGTTGATTGATGAGCTGAAATTGTTATGGTCAGATGGGGTTCTCTGTTATGATGCATCCAGAAAACAGAATTTCAATTTGAAGGCTGCATTAATGTGGACAATAAGTGACTTTCCTGCGTACGGCATGTTATCTGGTTGGAGCACACATGGGAGATTGGCATGTCCTTATTGCATGGAGGATTCTAAATCATTTGTGTTGAAATCTGGGGAAAATCTTGTTGGTTCGATTGTCATCGTCGGTTTCTACCCAGTGACCATCCTTTCCGAAAGCAAAAGGATTCTTTTATGAAAAATACAATTGTGATGGAGAGGTAGATGTGGAACGGGTGTCTGGTGGAAACATGGCGAGGCGGGTCCAGAACGTACCGACTGTAACACAACTGGCTGGTAGTACTCGACAAATCCCTGGCTTCGGGAAGGATCACAATTGGGTGAAGCAAAGCATCTTTTGGGAATTACCTTATTGGTCAACACTTTTGATACGACATAACCTTGACGTCATGCATATAGAGAAGAATGTTTTTGATAATGTGTTCAACACAGTTATGGACATCAAAGGCAAAACGAAGGACAACGTCAAGGCACGTTCGGATTTGAAAGTACTTTGCAGACGCCCAGAACTAGAGCTGCAGCATGTTCAAGGGAAAGTGGTGCAACCTAAAGCTGCATATGTGCTTGGGGCCAGACAGATTAAGGAAGTGTTGCAATGGTTGAAGCAATTGAGATTTCCAGATGGATATGTCTCGAATATTGCCCGTTGTGTAAATATCAATGAGGGAAAAATATACGGAATGAAGAGTCATGATTGCCATGTTTTCATGCAAAGACTGATCCCACTTGCTTTTCGTGAGTTGTTGCCAAAGCAAATATGGGGAGCAATGACTGAGCTGAGTCATTTCTTCCGAATTTTAACAGCATCAGAACTCAGACTTCTTGACTTGCAAAATATGGAGCAAAATATAATACAGACAGTCTGCAAATTAGAGAAGATATTTCCTCCAGCATTCTTTGATTCAATGGAGCACCTGATCATCCATTTGCCATATGAGGCTAGGGTCGGAGGACCAGTACAATTTCGATGGATGTATCCGTTTGAGAGGTATATTTCTATATCCGTAGTTTATTCACATTACGGCGAATTTTATATTTCATATGTATTCATTCGATCTATTATTATCGTAGGTGCATGCACGATCTTAAGATGAAAGTCCGCAACAAAGCACAAGTTGAGGGTTCCATTACCCAGGCATACCTCATTGAGGAGATATCGAACTTCTGTTCGATGTACTTTGACACGGAAATACAAACCCGACGCACTCAACCTCCACGTAATGATGATGGTGGAGAATCCTATGTGTGGACCAACTCTCTATATTCAAGTGTCCCGGACGGGCGTTCGGATATTCTTCTACTCGCCCACTTGAAGACAGAGAGTTGGTAGCTGCGGAGATCTACATCTTCATGAATTGCGCAGAACTAGAGCCCTACATTGAGTAAGTTGTGCTCACTTATGATATACATCATTTACATGTAATGCTGGTAAACTGAACGGTTGTGTGACATTTACATTGCAGAGAGTTTGACTCGTTCATACTACAACGAAATCCACGTCTGACGGACGTGCAGGTTGAAAAGGAACGGGAGAAGTCTTTTCCGAGTTGGTTAAGATCTCGAGTATGTGTCTAAATATTTTGAATCATATATGTTACGTTCTTATGCATAATTAGTTGTTGTAAGTCTGTCTATTTTTTTGCTAATAGGTTGATCAAGGTTTTATTACCGATTTAAGAGTACAAGAGATCAGTTATGGACCCTCGAAGATTGTACGTGTCTACCCAGGTTACATTGTGAATGGATACAGATTTCACACGAGAGATTATGGACGCAATAAGTCTACGATGAACAGCGGCGTATGTGTGAAAGGAAGTGCCTACAATGAAAATGAAATTGACTATTATGGCATTCTCGAAGAAGTCATTGAACTGCAATTTTTGGGCAAGACAACATTATATTTCTCTTCAAGTGTCATTGGTTTGATCCGACATCTATTCGTCATGACACAACATATGGAATTGTCGATGTCAAGCATAAGTCCAAGTTGAGTACATACGAGCCATTCATACTGGCGGCACAAGCGCAACAAGTTTATTATTCAAATTATTCATCCCTGAAATTAAGAGATTGGTGGGCTGCATGTAGAGTGAAATCAAGGTTATTCCCTGAGTATGAGCTTCTGCCGCCTGATGATGAGCTCGACGGTGTTAATGACAATTATTTCCAATCGGAAAGGAGTGACGCACGAGAGTTGGCAGCTTCTACGCAGTTCAATATTCATGATATAAATGAAACAATTTGCTTACATAAGGATAACGAACAGGAAGAAGTTGACCCAAATGCCCTTGAGCGAGAGGTGGAGTCTGATGTGGATGAAGACTCCCCGCATGAGGAGGATGAATTCCAAGATGATGAAGAAGATGATGCTGAATTAAACATGTCGGAAGCATCTGATGTTGAATTACGATAATATACCTATATTTTGTAAGAACTTCGTGTTATTGCTAATTATATTTTCATATTAAATTGCTACTTCAAAATTTATTGCTGATGACAATTTGGATGTATGTTTATTTATCTCAAGAGAGATATGGTACGTGGAGGACGGAGTCGGACGGTTTCTACGTCCGTTGGCAGAGGGTCCGGGACCCCGTCCACGACAGGTATATGTATATGTAAACACAATACTCTATATATTATGTTCATAATAAATTCACGACAGATCTAACGTACAGGCTCATTTTGCAGGGTCTGCCTCCCCGTCTGCGCCGGTCATCCCAGCGACAGGTATATACATATGTACAGAAAGAACCACATTTACGTTATTGTTCATATTTAATTCACGAGATATAACGTACATACAATTTTGCAGGGTCTGCCTCCCCGTCGACGCCGGTCATCCATGCGGCAGGTATACGTATATATTGTTGTTCAAGTTAAATTCATATTTTCTAATGTGTAAAAAAATTTTCAGCGACCGCCTCCCCGCCGAGCACGGGAGCAGTGCCACCTTTGCCTTCTTCCTCACCACCAGGTACGTGTCAGCTTCCATACATTAGTATGTTTGTTGTCTTGCAATTTATCGAACAATAGTGTGCTTAATTGTCTTCAACAGAGGTCCAGGGTCCGCATGCAGCAGCGGATGAGGGGGGCCCTCAGCTACCGGGACGGCATCCATGCTGGATCTCCGGTAAAGTTGATCAGTTCAAATTTACTTTATTTGTTATTGATGTTATACATTTCATGTACAAAATTAATGTGCAATTGCAGGGGGAAGATAGATCCCGGTTCTGCTTCCCGTCATATTACGACGCTGGTCCATGCACATATTCCAGGACCAGTGGACACATGGAGAGAGTTCCCGGTGCCCGTCCGGGATCAGTTATTTGACATGTTCACGGTATTTTAAATCTTAGATAACTATCTGTCATTTATTTAATTACTATCCATGTTCGTGCAGAAAGCTGAGTAATTTCATTTCTTTACAGCGGAGGTTCACATTCACGAGACCCGAGGATCTCCCTCGAGCTCGAGCCGTCTGGGAGTCTACTGCCCAGACTAATTTAAGAAAGTCGATGTGGGAGGCCCGGGACAAGGCGCAAAAGAGCACAGGCAATAGGGATCCTAGGGCTTGGCTTGATGACGGCCCTTCTTGGCTGAGGAGGATTATTGGCAGTCCCTTTGTGAGCGATGGGCTGCTGGACCATGGCAGCAGCGGTCACAGGCGGCCATACGCAACAGATCAACTCATCCGGAGAAGAATGTGCATACTAGTGGGTCCATATCTTATGCGACCCACAGTCAAAAATTGGTAAGCATAATATTGTTCAATTGTTTAGTACATTGATTATTATTGTCAAACTAACTACGTCCGTTGAATTATAAGCATCACGAGCTCGAGCGTGCCCCTACCTTTCGCGAGTTATTTGATCGGACTCATAAGCGGAAGGGGACGGATGACTATGTTAGCGAGAGTGCCCGCACGATCGTTGTAAGTCAACCTATAAATTTTGAATTCAATTATGATATTAAATTAATTTATTTTTATTAATTTAATTTTAATTTATTTTGCAGGAGAGGTACGACAGGACGATGACGGAGCGTTATGCAGAGGGCACTCCTCAGCCAGACTTGGATGCAGAGGCTTGGGTCGAGGCAGCGGGAGAGCCGAGGAAGGGCCGAGTGTACGGCTTGGGGACAGCCTGGATACTCAACCAGTGTTGTCCTCATATGCCAGTTCGATCGCTCCTCCGGCACACGCGAGTTCATCTTCTGCGCCGCCCGTCAGTGGTGTACAGGACATTAGAGGCATCATTCGGGAGGAGCTACGTACAGAGCTACAGACCCAGCGGGAAGCTACAGACGCAGGGTAGAGCTACAGACGCAGCGGGTAGAGCTGCAGGCGCAGCGGGTAGACATAGAGACGCAGCGGGCACAGCTACAGACGCAGTTCAGCGATATGCTTCAACAGTTCCTCTCAATAATGCAGGGAGTACGCCCCACACAGCCAGCAGCTCAGGTCAGTATTAGTATTAATTTCATATACTTAGGATTGGGTTGGGCATTCTCCGACACGACCGGGTGGGTTAAAGCGACGTGTAGAAACTGACGGAATCCAATTTGGATCTCCGGATTGGCCTGGCCATTCAAACGACCGATCTAAAAACACCCAACTTCATATAAAAGCCTTAACACGCACAACCCGGGGGTCCAAAATCCCAAATAGGGATCGGATCGACGTGCCGTTTTCTCCGACACGACCGGGTGGGTTAAAGCGACGTGTAGAAACTGACGGAATCCAATTTGGATCTCCGGATTGGCCTGGCCATTCAAACGACCGATCTAAAAACACCCAACTTCATATAAAAGCCTTAACACACACAACCCGGGGGTCCAAAATCCCAAATAGGGATCGGATCGACGTGCCGTTTTCTCCGACACGACCGGGTGGGTTAAAGCGACGTGTAGAAACTGACGGAATCCAATTTGGATCTCCGGATTGGCCTGGCCATTCAAACGACCGATCTAAAAACACCCAACTTCATATAAAAGCCTTAACACGCACAACCGGGGGTCCAAAATCCCAAATAGGGATCGGATCGACGTGCCGTTTTCTCCGACACGACGGGTGGGTTAAAGCGACGTGTAGAAACTGACGGAATCCAATTTGGATCTCCGGATTGGCCTGGCCATTCAAACGACCGATCTAAAAACACCCAACTTCATATAAAAGCCTTAAAACACACAACCCGGGGGTCCAAAATCCCAAATAGGGATCGGATCGACGTGCCGTTTTCTCCGACACGACCGGGTGGGTTAAAGCGACGTGTAGAAACTGACGGAATCCAATTTGGATCTCCGGATTGGCCTGGCCATTCAAACGACCGATCTAAAAACACCCAACTTCATATAAAAGCCTTAACACGCACAACCCGGGGGTCCAAAATCCCAAATAGGGATCGGATCGACGTGCCGTTTTCTCCGACACGACGGGGGGTTAAAGCGACGTGTAGAAACTGACGGAATCCAATTTGGATCTCCGGATTGGCCTGGCCATTCAAACGACCGATCTAAAAACACCCAACTTCATATAAAAGCCTTAACACGCACAACCATCGGGGTCCAAAACCCAAATAGGGATCGGATCGACGTGCCGTTTTCTCCGACACGACCGGGTGGGTTAAAGCGACGTGTAGAAACTGACGGAATCCAATTTGGATCTCCGGATTGGCCTGGCCATTCAAACGACCGATCTAAAAACACCCAACTTCATATAAAAGCCTTAACACACACAACCCGGGGGTCAAAATCCCAAATAGGGATCGGATCGACGTGCCGTTTTCTCCGACACGACGGGTGGGTTAAAGCGACGTGTAGAAACTGACGGAATCCAATTTGGATCTCCGGATTGGCCTGGCCATTCAAACGACCGATCTAAAACACCCAACTTCATATAAAAGCCTTAACACGCACAACCCGGGGGTCCAAAATCCCAAATAGGGATCGGATCGACGTGCCGTTTTCTCCGACACGACCGGGTGGGTTAAAGCGACGTGTAGAAACTGACGGAATCCAATTTGGATCTCCGGATTGGCCTGGCCATTCAAACGACCGATCTAAAAACACCCAACTTCATATAAAAGCCTTAACACACAACCCGGGGGTCCAAAATCCCAAATAGGGATCGGATCGACGTGCCGTTTTCTCCGACACGACCGGGTGGGTTAAAGCGACGTGTAGAAACTGACGGAATCCATTTGGATCTCCGGATTGGCCTGGCCATCAAACGACCGATCTAAAAACACCCAACTTCATATAAAAGCCTTAACACACAACCCGGGGGTCCAAAATCCCAAATAGGGATCGGATCGACGTGCCGTTTTCTCCGACACGACGGGTGGGTTAAAGCGACGTGTAGAAACTGACGGAATCCAATTGGATCTCCGGATTGGCCTGGCCATTCAAACGACCGATCTAAAAACACCCAACTTCATATAAAAGCCTTAAACACACAACCGGGGGTCCAAAATCCCAAATAGGGATCGGATCGACGTGCCGTTTTCTCCGACACGACGGGTGGGTTAAAGCGACGTGTAGAAACTGACGGAATCCAATTTGGATCTCCGGATTGGTGGCCATTCAAACGACCGATCTAAAAACACCCAACTTCATATAAAAGCCTTAACACGCACAACCCGGGGGTCCAAAATCCCAAATAGGGATCGGATCGACGTGCCGTTTTCTTCGACACGACCGGGTGGGTTAAAGCGACGTGTAGAAACTGACGGAATCCAATTTGGATCTCCGGATTGGCCTGGCCATTCAAACGACCGATCTAAAAACACCCAACTTCATATAAAAGCCTTAACACGCACAACCCGGGGGTCCAAAATCCCAAATAGGGATCGGATCGACGTGCCGTTTCTCCGACACGACCGGGTGGGTTAAAGCGACGTGTAGAAACTGACGGAATCCAATTTGGATCTCCGGATTGGCCTGGCCATTCAAACGACCGATCTAAAAACACCCAACTTCATATAAAAGCCTTAACACGCACAACCCGGGGTCCAAAATCCCAAATAGGGATCGGATCGACGTGCCGTTTTCTCCGACACGACCGGGTGGGTTAAAGAGACGTGTAGAAACTGACGGAATCCAATTTGGATCTCCGGATTGGCTGGCCATTCAAACGACCGATCTAAAAACACCCAACTTCATATAAAAGCCTTAACACACACAACCGGGGGTCCAAAATCCCAAATAGGGATCGGATCGACGTGCCGTTTTCTCCGACACGACCGGGTGGGTTAAAGAGATGTAGAAACTGACGGAATCCAATTTGGATCTCGGATTGGCCTGGCCATTCAAACGACCGATCTAAAAACACCTAACTTCATATAAAAGCCTTAACACGCACAACCGGGGGTCCAAAATCCCAAATAGGGATCGGATCGACGTGCGTTTTCTCCGACACGACCGGGTGGGTTAAAGCGACGTGTAGAAACTGACGGAATCCATTTGGATCTCCGGATTGGCCTGGCCATTCAAACGACCGATCTAAAAACACCCAACTTCATATAAAAGCTTAACACGCACAACCGGGGGTCCAAAATCCCAAATAGGGATCGGATCGACGTGCCGTTTTCTCCGACACGACTGGGTGGGTTAAAGCGACGTGTAGAAACTGACGGAATGCAATTTGGATCTCCGGATTGGCCTGGCCATTCAAACGACCGATCTAAAAACACCAACTTCATATAAAAGCCTTAACACACACAACCCGGGGTCCAAAATCCCAAATAGGGATCGGATCGACGTGCCGTTTTCTCCGACACGACCGGGTGGGTTAAAGAGACGTGTAGAAACTGACGGAATCCAATTTGGATCTCCGGATTGGCCTGGCCATTCAAACGACCGATCTAAAAACACCCAACTTCATATAAAAGCCTTAACACACACAACCCGGGGGTCCAAAATCCCAAATAGGGATCGGATCGACGTGCCGTTTTCTCCGACACGACCGGGTGGGTTAAAGCGACGTGTAGAAACTGACGGAATCCAATTTGGATCTCCGGATTGGCCTGGCCATTCAAACGACCGATCTAAAAACACCCAACTTCATATATAAAAGCCTTAACACGCACAACCGGGGGTCCAAAATCCAAATAGGGATCGGATCGACGTGCCGTTTTCTCCGACACGATCGGGTGGGTTAAAGCGACGTGTAGAAACTGACGGAATCCAATTTGGATCTCCGGATTGGTCTGGCCATTCAAACGACCGATC
Source organism: Colocasia esculenta (assembly GCA_014218235.1). NCBI lineage: Eukaryota > Viridiplantae > Streptophyta > Magnoliopsida > Alismatales > Araceae > Colocasia > Colocasia esculenta. Next base: position 19,927 of record JACBKR010005128.1, read on the forward strand.
TAAAAACAC
>JACBKR010005129.1:0-20097 GCA_014218235.1 Colocasia esculenta
ACCAATCGCGCATGTTGTGCAACTATTACTATCGCCCATTTACTCGACGTTTCATGTGAAATGACCACTAGTTCTCATCTATATTCTACTCGCTCCTCTATTCATTACTCTCTCTACTATCTTATCTATTCATCTAGTGCTCTCAACTATTTCTTGGTACTCTCTATTGGCCATTGACTGATTGTCTAAAGATAAACAATATAACTAATGCCTGGCAATATATAAAGGACCCGGTCTGGTCCTCGGATGTGCGCCCAAAAGTGCTATTTGCCCGCGGGAGTTAAATGACTAGAGTGTTTGGCATTACACCTGAGTGCTATCTATCTCGACTATCTAAATGACAATCAAAGTGCTATACTATACTCGTTGTGCTATTGCTATACTTTGTGCTATTGTGCTATGGCCATCCTACTATTTCGTGCTATGCTCGACTCTTGTGCTATATTTGGAAACTTGTGCTATTTCAATCACATGCTATTGTGCTATCTCTTACATTACTTGACTCTTGCTCTATCATTAGTTTTTCTATCTTTTAATACATTAATCATTTAAAGCCTGCTTGATCTTGAGATTTAAGTCCTACTGGGCGTTATCGCTCACCCTACGTTATTGGTTATGTGTTCTCAGGTGAGACCGAGGAAGATGCTTACACTCAAGAGGACGTGAATGACCAAGAGTGAAGTCAAGAGTACCCTAGCATCATAGTATTATGTTAGAGTTGAAGTTTAGTCTTTTTCTTTTATTCAATATAATGGGATCTATAGAATGGCTCTGATATTAGTAGTTGTAACTAGACATTGGCAATTATTATGAGATGAATTTGCTTTAGTATTTATTCTTGTCCAATGGTTTGATGTCTAGTACTCTCTCTGTACCGTTTTACTTGCAACTGCCACGCGTTATGATATTCTGCGTCGGGGCGTGACAGTTTTGTGGTATCAAAGCCTAGATTATTCCTAGGTATAGGATGATCTAGGTTGACCAACCTCGACTAGAGTCAATTATCCCACCTATGTGATATGTTGACAGAATCATGGGTAATTAGCTAAAATAAATTCACACACGCACGAATAAAATTCCACATCAATATCATAACAACAAGTTACTCTTGTAGGAACTTAAGCAACTAAGATGACTACTGAACGTGCTCAGATGAGGGGCATGCAACAAACCATCCATGAACTCACTCGTGCAATTATGCAAGCTACACAAGGTGGAGGAAATTGTGGCGGTGCAGACGAGCTGCATCATAATTTCAGGAGCTTCAACCCACCTAGGTTTAGTGGTTCTACAGACCCAGACGAGGCCGAGCACTGGCTGAAGGAGACAGAAAGAATCTTCCATGTCATGCAATGTGCAACTGGGGATAAGCTGCTATTAGCTACTTTTCAACTGGAGAAGGACGCCTGCACTTGGTGGGAGTCTGTCGAAGCGACCAGAGGAAATGGTCAATTCACTTGGGCTGAATTCAAAGAGGCATTCAACTCCAAGTACTTCTCGGAGCGTGTGCAAGAAAAGAAGGCTGCGGAATTTATTGCTCATAAACAGAGGAGCTTGACTGTGACCGAGTACGAAGCCCAATTTTCAAGACTGACATGTTATGCTGAACATCTGGTGAATACTAAAAGGATGAAGGCTATGCACTTTCTCAACGGCCTTAGGCCACTATATATCACTCAACTTGCCCCTCTCGACATCCAGACCTATGCTGAGATGGTAAAGAAAGCTAAACTACTAGAAGATGCTACGGACTTCACTGACCGTATCAAAGGGAAGTTCATGAAGAAGGAAATGTCATCTAGTGCATCATCTGTTAAGCCGACCAATGGAAAGAAGTGTCCCTTCAACATCACGGAGGGATCCAGCCAAGAAAGGAAACCCAAAGCTATTGTCCCCAACACTCTAGCGAAAAGCAACTGCAAGCACTGTGACAAGCCAGGTCACACAACAGATGAATGCTAAAGGAAAGTCGGCGCATGTCTGCGCTGTGGAAGCCGTGAGCACCGCATCCCCGAGTGCCCGCTACTGAAGGAAAGTGAAAGGCACCCTAATGTGCCTAAGAACAGGGCAGACTGCAAGCCCTGCATGATGAAGAGCCCACTGAGGAAGGTGGCGTGGTAGAAGGTACCCTACAAGTTTTCTTCTTATTGGCATTTGTTTTATTTGATACTGTAACAACTCATTCATTCATATCTCAAAACTTTGTTGATACTCTGAATGCTAAACCTATATCCATGGGATGTGAGTTCTCTATCACAACACCACTAGGAGAAAAGGAGAAATTAAACAAATACTTTCCATCTACCGATGTAATGATCGGAGACCATAACCTAAAAGCTGACCTGGTGTGTATGCCCATGGAAGGCTATGATGTCAATTTAGGAGCCGACTGGTTGTCCACTTATGGGGCAAGTGTCGATTGCAAGTAAGGGAAAATTACTTTTAGTGATTTCCCTAAGTTGTCATTCACTGGGATTAGACATAAGAGATGGATGTCTCTAGTCTCTGCCATAAAGTCCCGCAATATGATAAGGAAAGGTTGCTTGCTTTCCTTGCGACCGTAATAGTTGAAAAGAAGGGTTCTAAGATAGAAGACATACACATAGTCCAGGATTTCCCAGATGTGTTCCCCTAAGATCTGTCAGGGATTCCCCTGGAGCGAGATGTCAACTTTACCATAGAGTTGATCCCTGGAGCTGCCCCGGTGTCACGACAACCATACGGGATGTCACCTGCCGAGCTAAAGGAATTAAAGGTGCAACTAATGGAGATATTAGAGAAGGGGTTCATCAGACCAAGTACTTCCCCATGTGTAGCAACTGTTCTATTCATTAAGAAGAAAGATGGATCGATGAGGCTATGCATCGACTATCGTCAACTCAATCAGCTAACCATCAAGAATAAGTATCCATTACCTCGGGTCGATGAACTTTTCGAACAAATATCTGGAGCTCAATATTTCTCCAAGATCGACGTTAGATCTGGCTATCACAAAATGAGGATCAAGGATGACGATATCTTCAAAACGGCTTTCAGGAGTAGGTATAGACACTACGAATTCGTCATTATGCCTTTTGGTCTAACCAATGCTTCTGCAGCCTTTATGCAACTCATGAACATCATATATCGGCCATACCTTGACACGTTTGTGGTGGTCTTCATCGTTGATATCCTTATACATTCAAAGACCAAAGAAGAACATGAAGAACACCTGAAGGTAGCACTACAAGTCTTGCGAGACAACAAACTGTATGCAAAGCTGAGCAAGTGCGAATTCTGGCTCGAAGAAGTGTCCTTCTTGGGCCATGTCATCTCAAAGGACGGCATCTCCATTGATCCCTCCAAAGTCGAAGGTGTACTCAATTGGGAGAGACCAACCAACATCATAGAAATCAGAAGCTTCTTAGGACTGGCTTGCTACTACAGGCGGTTCATAAAGGACTTCTCAAAGATCGTTGTTCCTCTCATGCGTCTAACACAAAAGGAGAATCCCTACTCCTGGAGTAAAGAGTGTGAGAAGAGTTTTCAAACCGTAAAAGATTGTCTTACCTTAGCACCTGTTCTCGCTCTACCAATACAGGGAGAAGGTTTCTCTGTCTTCAATGATGTCTCAGGAATTGGGCTAGGTTGTGTATTGATGCAAAAGGAGAAGGTCATTGCCTATTCTTCCCGACAACTGAAGACGCATGAAGTCACTATCCTGTGCATGATTTAGAGTTGGCTGTCGTGGTCTTCACCTTAAAAATCCAGAGACATTATTTGTATGGAGAGAAATTCACTGTCTACTCAGACCACAAGAGCTTGAAGTATTTATTTTCCCAGAAGGTACTCAACACGAGATAGAGAAGATGGCTGGAATACTTGAAGGATTTTGATTTCAACATCCAATTCCATCCAAGCAAGGGAAATGCTGTGGCTGATGCTCTTAGTAGAAAGCTGATGGCATCTGTTTCGAGTCTAGTCCTTGGCGAGATGCGACTACTAGAACAATTCACAAGGTTAGACTTGAATATGAACATAGGGATGACCGAGTCTTGATTTCCAATATCAAGATTCAATCCGACATGCTGAAAGAGATTAAAGCTCAACAAGACAGTGATCAATTCTTGGTTTGCATCAAGGAAACCTTAGCTGAAAGACCTGACTGCTATGACCGAGGATGGAAGGCTAGTGTTCCAAAGGAGGACATGCATCCCCGACAATGAAGAAATGAAGAGGAAATTAATGGATGAAGCTCACAAGACAAAGTACACTATTCATCCTGGGGGTACCAAAATGTACCAAGACATGAAAAGAATGTTTTGGTGGCTGAACATGAAGAGAGAAGTAGTCGAACATGCCGCTCATTGCCTTTCTTGTCAATAGGTAAAGACGGAACACATGCGCCCTACTGGTGTGCTTAGACCACTAGATATCCCAGAGTGGAAATGGGAAAGCATTGGCATGGACTTCATCATGGGTTTACCCAAGGCTCGTGGTGGACTAGATGCCATATGGGTCATTGTCGACCGATTAACCAAATCTGCTCACTTCCTCCCTATAAAGAGTAAGTGGTCGGTATAGGTACTAGCTGCCTTATATGTCAAGGAGATAGTGAGATTGCATGGAGTTCCATCATCTATTGTCTCAGATCGGGATCCGAGATTCACGTCTCACTTCTGGAAAGGACTGCAAAGTGCACTTGGTTCTAAGCTCAACTTTAGTACCGCATTCCACCCACAAACTGATGGGCAGACCGAGAGAACCAACCAAATTGTTGAGGTCATGTTGAGAGCATGCACTATAGACTTCCAAGGTTAGTGGAATGAGCACCTATCTCTAATAGAGTTCGTCTATAACAACAGTTACCAGGCGAGTATTAAGATGGCACTGTTCGAAGCACTATATGGCATAAACTGTAGATCTCATGCATGATGGAATGAGGTTTGGAGAACAGCAATGGCTAGGCTCAGACATGGTGCAAAATACAACAAGGGACATTCAAGTGATTAGAGACTGGCTCAAAATTGCTCAGTCCAAACAAAAGAGCTATGCTGACAAGAGAAGGAGAGATCTGGAATTTCAAGTACGTGACCATGTACTCTTAAAGGTATCACCCACCCATGGTATCCAAAGATTTGGTGTTAAGGGAAACTCAGTCCTAGATTCATCGGACCATTCAAAGTGCTTGAAAGGGTTGGTGAGCTTGTGTACCGACTGGCGTTGCCACCAAACTTGGCATGTGTACACAATGTGTTTCATGTCTCTATGCTTAGGAAATATTTGTATGACCCTACGCACATCATTCGCCATGAGAAGTTAGTGCTGAACAAGGATATGACATACGAGAAGAGCCAGTCAAGATAATAGAACGGAAGGTGTAGCAACTCAGAAACCGTCCCATCCATGTGGTTAAGGTTCCGTGGAATAACCGTGGAGGGGAAGAAGCCACATGGGAACCTGAAGGAATCATCAAACTGAACTACCCCGATCTTTTCGGTAAGACATTCTCTCCATTACGATCGTAGGAATTTAGGGACCAAATTCTCTTAAGAGGGGGAGGATGTAGCAACCCATTTTTTTCAATAATAATAATAATTATTATTATTATTAAATTAATCAAATAAATTTGTAAAAAATGAAAGGAAAAGGAATTAATGCAAACCCATTAAATGAAAAGAAGTAATGGGCTTCGTTAAATGGACCCTCTAGAATTTATTGGGCCATAATAGGGATTTTTAAAAGGAGAATAATAGAGTAATACCTAAATTTCGTATATTAAACATTGCCTAAATAGAAAAGGGGTTAATAAATCATTAAAATAGCTATTTGTGTTGGAATTGGATTCCTAACACTACCCTATTTGGTTGGCCACAAAATTGCATCCCAACCTAACCCAAGTAGGAGGTGGAAAGCTTAGAAGGAGGAGAGAAAATAGGAAACCTCGAAATTAAAGGGGAATTGGAGTCATACAAGGAAATGGAAAGTAAGGTAGCTTAAATACTCCACAATCTCTCCATGGCCGACCCTCACTCATTGCTGGGGCTTGTTGGACATGGAGAAGACGCTAAAGAGAGGAAGAAGTCGTGGGGGAGAAGGCGGCCCAAGTCCGCAACACTCATTCTTCAAGTTTTAAACCCTAGAAGATCAAACGATTCTAAGGTAGGCATTCTCATGAGCAAAACCTAATTAATTTCGTTTGTAGTTTGTTCCAACCATCAGGAACAAAACCCCTCTTATTTCATAATTTTCCATCGAGCCAATCTTTTATCATTGAATTTTGATATTCTGCAATCACCATGACCCCGAAACATCATCTTTAATTTATATCTCCATGTATACTCGTCCCCATGCCACAAAAATTTAACTGGAGATACTGATGGATGTTAGGTGTCGTTTGCCCTAAAAAGCCTGAATTTTCATCCATCCTACTTCACGAATTAATTATTTTATCTCTACTGTACACTGTACCATGCTCTTCATGGATAAACTTATTTGAAGCATGTCGAGATCATGTCCATTTTCAAATTCCTATTTATTGGAAGTACTCTTGCATGTCTAGATCCGTTGAACTAGTTTCATGAATTTTCATCGCTTGTAAATTTAGTTCTATATTTTGAAGAACTTGTGTCAAAATAAGGATGGTTTGGACCGCAATCCAAAGCCTGTCCTTTTCCCGCTCGGACTCAGGTGCAGGACGTAAGAACGCAACGGCCCGATAGGCCGCGTTCTCAGGGCTGATCATGACAGAGCTACCCGTCGCGTTCTGAATGCGACATTCGGTACCGTCGCATACACGACAGGAGGTTCCGTCGCGTACTTGACAGGCGGGGTTACCGTTGTGTTCTGGCAGCCTACTCTGACCGACCCGTCACGTTCTTTGAATGACCCTGTCGCTTTCTAATCAGACCCTGTCATGACCCTTACAGGGGTACGTCTTGATATGCAGTTTTTGCATGAAAACCCATGCTTTGTTATGCTCTAACTTCTACAGTGTTTATACCCCTTGTTAACAGTCATACACGCAGTAATACACTGTTATAAAATGAATGTATATTGAATGATTAAAATACATGCATAAGACCTCTTTCTATCTATGATTTGTTTTACACATTCACACACTTGAACCATCCAATATGGCTAACTTGGCATGAAAATCTCTATAATAATAGTAAATTATTTCAAATATATAATTAAATATCTCTATTTAAATGAACTTGTCTTCGTTTTCTCGTGATGTTTTGGGAATACCATTACCGACGCTCCACTGTTCTAGAATTGCTCTAGAACGTTAGGCACTTGTTCTATATACACACTTCTCCTTGACTTGGATGAACTCTCCATCGGATATTCCTTCTGCTGGACTAGTGAATCCTTGTTCAGGCCTCTGTAAGTGTCCTCTGTCCATAGATTCTCACATGATCGATGAGCTGGTTGTACCCTAACACCTAGACAACCTTTAGGGATCAGTAATATCCAAACGGCCTTAGTTTGCTCTCGCTCTTATCTTAAATCACGCCGGACCTTTGGACCTGTGCATAACATGGCCAGTGGAACGATAGTGTATTCCACTTGACTGCCAACACCAATCGCGCGTGTTGTGCAACTATTGCTATCGCCCGTTTACTCGACGTTCATGTGCAATGGCTACTAGTTCTCATCTATATTCTACTCACTCTCTTTTCATTACTCTCTCTACTATCTCGTCTTTTCATCTAGTGCTCATCTATTTCTTGGTACTCTCTATTGGCCATTGACTAATGTCTAAAGATAAACAATATAACCAATGCCTGACAATATATAAGGGCTCAGTCTGGTCCTGGGATGTAACATCCCGTTACCTTTAGGGGTTAGTCCTCCGGCTGTGGTCGCGACATAGCGACCCATCGCGTTCTGAAGGCGATGTAGGTGACCGTCGAGTTCTAGTTGGGAACGCGCCGGCCGTCCCTGTCGAGACAGGCCCTGACAACAGAATGTCTCCTTGTCATTTTACTGTTGGGACAGCTGCACCACGTGTCAAAGTGCATGAATGAACGCGACATGGTTGGCCGTCGTGATCTGGCCGTCAGTTTTGCATGCACATCGATTGGGTGGTTGACTGGATGACTGCTCTAGATCGCGACGCAGGTGGATGTCGTGTTAGCATTGGTAACGCGATGCCGAGGTCTGTCGCATTCCTAATGTCTGTGCTTAAGTGCATCAGCCGAGAGCAGAACCCCATTTGCCCTTTATCCTGTGTTGTTCTTTCCTCCGGCGATTCTATGCTGTCTGCTCCATGAGGAGTTGGGAGGAAGTCTTGGGTGGCATTAGCTTGGTAAGTTGTTGTGATTTGAAGTGTGCCTTGTGTCTGGATTTTCCCATTCTCATTTCTGTTCTCCTTATGTCCTTGCCATGGTGGATCCTCCTTCCTTGGGTTTGAAGGAGGTTGTGCTCGATTCATGGGTGGCTCTTGGAGCATTGGAGCTCGGAGGTGAAGGGGTGCTAGCCAACGGAAGGCCCAGCTAGGGTGGTTCTTCAAATTGAGGTAGGGACCCAAACCCTCCACTTAGTTCTTCATGCTAGGTTCCAAACCCCACTTCCAAGCTTAGAATCCTTGTAGGAAGTGTGCATGTGTTCTATGATCCAGGTATGTGGTTCCTTGGTGTGTTTTGGATGAATCCATGCTTGATGAGGGGTTTGAATGGGATAACAATGAAGATTGTTTTCATCTTGTGCATGTGAGGTTTGAGTGTAATCCTACTTCCCTTGCATGCATGGGGGTTTTATGAGGGTGGTTTGGTGTTATTTATCATGTTTCCATCGTGTGCATGATCCCCTCCCTGTGCTTGTACCGTTGGAGGGTGTGGGGTTGCTCTATTTGAGCACTCGGCTGTGGTCACGACGGGTTCCCAGTCGTGACTAGGTCGCGATGTATCGGTGCGCGCGTTCTCTTGAACGCAGCCTGGACCCGACCGCATCTTGCTAACGTGACGGGTACGTGGCCGGGGTTCAGGTGTTCGCGATGTATCGGTGCGTCGCGTTCTCTTGAACTCAGCCTGGACCCGACTGCATCTTGCTAATGTGATGGGTATGTGGCCGGGGTTCAGGGTTCGGGGTCTTAGCAGATCGCAAACGCCGTCTCCATCGCGATCTCATCGCGACGGGGTACGTGTCGCATTCTGAAGACTCAGGATTGTTGCGACCCTCTTAGCCGGCGTGGGTGGTTTTCGCAACGTGCTTACGGGTCGCCTTCCAGTTTTCTTGTCGCGACAGGCAGAATGGTCACGTTCTAGTCACGACCTGCCGATACGTTGCCTCTCTGACCGAGAGCGACTGTCAGCAGGTGGTTTGGTGTTTGCTTCTGTTGTGACTTGATTTTTCTTGGCACATGTGTTGTTCTAGTACAGTACTACTCTAGTCTCTTCCCCCGGTGCTCGGCACTTGAGGGCTTATCCATGAGACAGGTTGTTACTGTTACCTGGGACCCCCAGCCCCCCACGTCTATTAGACGGAGTTCTCTGGGCGGCGGGTGTGCTCAAGTCACGGACTTGGAGCAGAAGGGGAAAACGGTGGAGACAGCTGTGTGGAGTCGTTTTAGAGCTCTCTTAGCTGTTCTGGTTCTACGAGGTAGTGTGGTGCTCTTACGGTGCAGACCAACTAGTCCTTTCTCACTGCCTCACTCTACATGGATCTGGAACCATTTAGAGGGGTTAGGCATGGGACTGTAGTCTGGCCAGACTATGGCAGTTGTGGTTGTTCTTGTTCCGTATCTCACTCCGACGGGAGGTGCTAAACATGGACCGTTGGTCGAGGTAAGGCGCGTGGCACACCTGATTGGCTAACTAGTGTAGCGTTCTATAGCTAGCGTGTTTGTCCAGGCAGTGTCTACTGTCTATGTTTATAGCTGGGTCTTGTGGTGCCTTGGTTACAAGGGTTTTCAGTTCTATGTTTAGCCTAGACCGACGCGTGTAGTTCTTTCACACTTCCGCACTTGACTCTGTTTAGTAGAATAGGACTTTACTACTTTATTATTTATTGCACTTATTTTATTCTGCTATTAGAACCAGTGGGAGATTGGTAGTCCGTACTAGGCTTCTTTCCTGAAGCTCACTCTCTATTTTGTAGGTGACACTTCATAGCAGCTCCCTCTGTGGCGGACTGAGGAGACGGGCCCATAGTAGTCGGCGTCTCTCTAGTGAGCAGGGTTCCCCCGTAGTTGTACTTCACCCTTGGGGTATGCCCTAAGGGACCTGTCTTTCCCTTTTATATTCAAAACTTGTACTTCACCCTTGGGGTATGCCCCTAATGGACTGTACTAGACTATTATCTAGTGTTGGACACTTTTGTTCACTTATGGTGCACATTAGTATGTTGTTGTTATTTATCTCTATTACATCTTGTTAGACCCGATCCGTTAGCCTTCGGATCTCCGAATCGTCGGGCGGCGTGTCCCGATGTTCGGATTCTGGTGGGAGGCCGAGGGTCCGGCCCAGAGGTCGTTACAGTGGTATCAGAGCAAGGGGTCTATCAAGACATGTAGTGGAAAGAAGAAACGTAAAGTCCCTTAGGAAGTACAAGTAACACTGCTAAGCCACTGGAGTTTATCTGTTAACTTCTTATTATGTCTGTTTGTAGAACATGCCTCCACGCACTCGCAGGCAAGTTCGTGAGCTGGTGGAGCACAGGAGTTCGAGTCGGATGGGACGGTTGCAGCCGAGCAGTGCCGACGACGCTCAGCCCCAGTAGTTCTAGCAGCCTGGGGATCCATTGCCGTAGGGCGTTCCGTTGCGGCAGGGTGAGCCACAGCAACAGCAGCAGCCGTAGCAGCAGCAACAGTTGTTTCCTCCGCCCCAGCCCCCGCCGGCCGTCATGGAGCAGTGGTGGAGAGCGATGTTCCAGGGTTCTTGGCAGTACCCGCAGTGCCAGCAGTACCCTCAGTACCATCAGTACGAGCCATACCAGCAGATGCCGACAGGTGGTCAGCAGTTCGCAGAGATGGCAGCGGAGGAGCAGCCACCACCGGCCTCGCAGGTAGCACCGGTTCAGCCAGAGGTACCCCTAGTGGTATGGCAGCAAACTCTAGTTGCAGCGGAAACACTTGAGGACCGCACGGCACTTCTGGAGAGGTTTCTTCGTCTTCGACCTCCGACTTTTTCTGGTGACCGTTATCCAAATAGGGCAGAGAGTTGGGTTCATGAGCTCGAGCGCACCTTCGAGACAATCGACTGTGCAGAGCTGGATCAGGTTAGGTTAGTAGTGTATTAGCTGAAGGGGTCAGCCCACAAGTGGTGGAGAGTAGTGAGACAGACCAGTTTTCAAGGCAAGAGGCTAGACCAGATCACTTGGGCAGAGTTCCTGGTGGCTTTCCACGGTGAGTTCCTCCCCGACTACGTTTTCCGTAAGAGGAGGGACATGTTCCACGAGTTGGTGCAGGGAGACATGACCGTCGACAGTACCACCATAGGTTTCTGTAGCTACTTTCGACACGTTCCCCACGTAGCAGCTAGTGAGAAAGCTTGTACCGATGGTTTCTGTGACGGCCCTCGTTACACCGGTACGGTTGTACCAACCACGTCGGTATAGCGAGATCTCACAGTGGGACATTTACCCAACGATACAAACAGCTGAGATACATACGAATATACAACAGAGTAGGGAAGTAAAAGACAACAGTCTCCATTCATTCATCATCCACATTAATATACATGCAGTTCGCAATTAACATAAAAGGAACTAAGAGTTCACATAATTTAAATTGCTGAAATGGAAATACAATGTCCACACTTTTACACCTTTTCATAATACTTCTAATACAATGTTCAAATTACATACTTATGAAATGCAAAAATCTCAAAGAACTCCAAAAACTAGCTATCTCCGCGCTCGGAGTTCGTCTCTGCTGCCTCCTCCAAAGGTGCCACGTCATCAACTACACCTGTACGCCGAAGCAAGGAGTGAGTCCAAGACTCAGCAAGCAACACTACTCATGATATACACTTACAGTCCTAGTGGTTTCTACATGCACATTTACAATTAGCAACTCATAGCATGCTAGTCAATTCAAGTTTCAACCTATCATGAAAGTTCTACAACTTTATACATAAATCATGCTTTCAGATTTCTAAAATAAAATTCACCTATTACAAGCTCTCTATTCATTTTACTCATTAACTTTATCTTTAAAGAGCTAAAACATGACATTTTACGTACATGAAAGGGAACACAACTAGCATGGATTTTACAATTTTTTAAACACATACATAGACCTTTTCACATACTTTAGGTTGCTGATTTCATATGGTTTCATGGCTGAAAACCTATCCATGAGAGCTATAATAATGCAAAAAACATATCATGTTACAACCATTCATGCTATCTTGTGCCCGTGTTCACTAATTATCCCTAACATGGATTCTAGACATCTTTGCACATTTAAACATGATGATAATAACATGAATTTACTGAATTCACATGGTTTCAGATTTGTCTCACATAGGTTTCAATAACACATTTTTCACATCTTGAGTTTCACATTTTCTTTACACGAATTCCTCTTTCACATGGTTCACTTTACACATACACATTCACATTGTCACTTACACATTACACATGGACACATACACATTACGCTTTTCACATTACACATTTTAGGTGCCGTGACACATAGTCTAAACCACCAAAGAAGGACATATACACATCACATTACACATAGACGCCATCTAGGCATTCCAATGGCGACTCTTGGACTGCGCAGACCGGGAGAACAAGTCTCCACCCTAACCAGTGGTACTTGTCCACCTCCAGGATTTCCCCCTAATGCCCTAGGGTCACTTAACACACTGAACTTTCTCAGGGGGACTTTTCCCTGATACAGCTCCACTGCCCTCTATGGAAGCAGTGTCACATTAGCACAGTTACACAATTACACATTTACCGTTTTACACATGGTTTTACATTTTACTCTTTTCATCACATTCACTTTCTCACTCACATGAATATCTCTGTTTTTCCTAACATGGTACTAAAAATTTTCAAGAGTTTAACACATAGTAAACACACTAATCATGTTGGGTTCAGGCAAAATTTAATCACATTACTCATATGCATGAGTTATCACATTTCACATGAAAAATACATAACTTTTTATTCACTGATCCAAATGACCTGAAATTTTAACCACATGTTTTTTTCGGGTTCATGATCATACACTCAAATTTTCAGATTTTTCTGAGCTAAATATAATTTACAAAAATGAAACACTTTTTTTGCATGTCATTTACAATTTAAGTTACATGGAATTTAACATGTCATGAAAGTTGCCACTTACTGTTGAACAGGGGTTTCTGTCACATGCATGATCTGAGAAGATATAGTCTACCCTAAATCATACATCTACAGATTAATCATCACAACCATTCTTGCATGCTTTTATTTTACCGAACCGGATTTTTATTAGCAAATTACACAAGCATGGGTGATTTACCAAATTTGCAAAACACATATACTGACCCACTAACCTTCATGATTAGACCAAAACCAAGGCCTTCATACAATTTCTAATCATGAAACTAATTTGCAAGAATCAACAATTTCAGCTCACAAGTTTAAGGGATACCATTTTTCCCACATTCACCATCACACCCCACATTCATTCACACATCACAATTAACAATATACATAGAGTATAAGGTTTACCATATATCCTCATCACGGACCATATCGAATTTAATGTAGAAGAAGGCAGAACAGTTCACTGTTCTGTCCTGAGGAACTTGGCGGCGGTCTCTGGCCGCTGACTCAGGGTCAGCGGCATGGTCGATGGACGCCAAGCATGATCTGGGCGTCCAGGGACCTTGCCGTCAAGCAGGTCTGTGCAGACACAGACCCGAGCTCTGAAACTTGGGTGAATGGGAGGGTCTAGGACTCGAGGAAAAATGCTTAAAAATCATAAAACCGACCTAGACTCATAAGGGGACATCATGGGTAGGTCACTTGCCTTTAGAAAATTTCTCCAAGGGATCTAGGGCTCGGTGAAGACCTCCTTGGGCAGTCCCAAGAAAGTTGCAGAAAGGCCTCCAAGATCACCTTCTTCCGAGTTCTTGGATGAGCTCCACAGCAAGGGGTCGATGGGGAAACCTTCTCCTTTGCTCCAGCTTCCTCCTTGTCGTGGAGATGGCCGGATCAACCTCCAAGGGGTCGGATTTTTGGGTGCCAAGGTGGGTTTTCTCACAGCTTTTCTCTCTAGGGTTTTTTTCCTCTCCTTTCTCCTCTTGCAAGGGTGAAGGGAAGAGTGGGGAGAGACCATTTCGGGTTTAACCTGTAGGAGAGTCTCTCTCCCACTCACTAGGGTGATAGGACACCCTCAGAGCCGTTGGGGGACATCCCCTAATGGGTGGCCATACCTTGTTTCAGAAGCTTGCAGCTCTGCTGCGCATGCAGGTCAGAGAAATTGGCGTCCACATCGTTGGACGCCAGGATAAGTGTTGGCGTCCATGTCTGGACGCTGACACCAGATAAACGGTCTGGGTTGACGCCAAGGTGGCCTTCGGCCAGAACTCTAAATTATGTAGAAAACCATGCATACCGGGCATATATACATGCAATATGTATACGGCATTATATCCATACTATCATCATTCATTACATGCATTATTTATACTTAATATAAACACATGCACAAGTAATTATACTAATTAATGCGTACGTAAATATGTACATACATACACAAGTACAAACATATACACATAAATACAATAATGCGACGGAAATTCGAGGGTCCTACAGGTTCATTAGCAGGCTACGTTTAGACTTGAGGTGGGCCATGGCTGGTCACCTCTGTGACACCTTGGCAGTGGCAGTGGCAAGAGCTACGGCCCTGGAGAGGGAGTGTCTTCTCCATACCAGCGCCCTTCGGGCAGTCGAGGGAGTGTTTCCTCTTCTTCTTCTTCGGGGATAGGCGGTGCTGGCCTGACCTCGAAGTTGAAGAGGCTATTCGCTCGTGGGGCAGGCGTCAGTACAGGCAGCAGCAGCAGTGACGTCAGTCGAAGCAGTAGCCAGTGGAGCAGTCGGTGCAGTAGGGAGCAGAGTAGAGCCAACAGGACTTGGGTTGTTACCACTGTGGGCAGCCGAGTCACTATAGGTGAGAGTGTCCGTTGAGGTAGCAGCAGCAGCACCTCAGGTTCAGTACCATCAACCCAGCCAGCGCAGCGCCAGCAGCAGCACCAGGGTCAGTACTAGCAGCCGTAGCAGCAGCAGCGCCAGCAGCAGCAGCCTTAGCGAGGACGTGGTCGCGGTCGGGTGGTGAACATCACCAGAGAGGAGGCAGAGGCCTCTAATCTAGTCGTTGGTACGGTTCCCATCCTTGGTAGAGCTGCTAGAGTTTTGATTGATTCGGGTGCCACACACTATTTTGCTTCTGAGGAGTTCTTTGCTTTCTTGTCTAAGTTTGCTCCGTAGCGGGCCAGTGACCTTGCAGTAGAGCTGCTGACGGGTGACTTTGTGCGTACCCTTGTTACTTGGAGAGTGTCACCGTCGAGGTATGGGGCCACCAGCTACCAGCCAGACTGTTTGCCTTGCAGCTTCACGACTTTGATGCCATCCTTGGCATGGACTGGTTGGAGGCGCATTCTGCACTGGTAGATTGTCAGCAGAAGACCGTGAGGTTCGAGATACCTGGAGCACCTGTGCTTTGCTTCTGAGGTACCAGTCTGTTCTGCTGACCCTTTATCTCTTTCTGTAGAGCTCGGCGCCTCATCTAAGACGGTTGTGTTGCTTTCCTGGCCTCTATGTGTCTTGGATTCTGGTGAGATTTCTGTTTCAGATGTGCCTGTGGTTTGTGAGTTTGCCAACATGTTTTTGGAGGATCTACCTGGCTTGCCGCCTGAGCGGGGGGTAGACTTCTCCATTGAGTTGCATCCAGGGATGATGCCTGCGTCCAAGTCACCGTACCGGATGGCGCCGGCGGAGCTGCGGGAGTTGAAGAGCAACTAGAGGAGTGCTTGCATTGGGCTTCATTCATCCTAGCCATTCACCGTGGGGAGCGCATGTTCTATTTGTGAGGAAGAAGGATGGCAGCCTCAAAATGTGCATTGATTATCGACAGCTGAATCAGGTGACCATGAAGAACAAGTATCCTTTGCCCATGATCGATGACTTGTTTGACCAGTGCAGTCAGCTTCAGTGTTATCGAAGATTGACTTGAGGTCGAGTTACTACCATGCGAATCTGCGAGTCAGACATCGCCAGATCAGCTTTTCGCACCCACTACGGCCACTTGAGTTTGTCGTGATGCCTTTTGGGCTCACGAATGCACCTGCAGTGTTCATGGAGCTGATGCAGAGTGTTTTCGGAGAGTACCTGGACCGGTCATGGTGGTGTTCGTCGACGACATCCTAGTGCACTCAGCGACGGTATAGGAGCACGAGGTCCACTTGAGGCTGGTGTTGCAGGCTTTGAGGAGTCACCAACTTTATGCAAATTCAGCAAGTGTGAATTTTGGCTAAGGGAGGTGCACTTTTTGGGTCACGTTGTTTCTGGTGCAGGTGTGGCGGTTGATCCTGCCAACGTTGAGGCCGTGGTTTCTTGGGGCCAGCCCACTTCAGTTGTAGAGGTTCGCAGTTTTCTGGGGCTGGCAGGCTACTACAGGAGGTTTGTGCAGGACTTCGCCAGAGTTGTAGAGCCTTTGACCGAGTTGGCCAGGCGGGAGACTCGGTTTGTGTGGACAACAGAGTGCGAGCGCAGTTTTCAGGAGCTGAAAAGCGGCTGACTTCAGCTCTGATCCTTATGGTACCTTCCGATAGTGGCAGCTTTGTTGTCTACACAGACGCGTCAGGTACTGGTTTGGGTGCTGTGTTGATGCAGTATGGTCGAGTAGTTGCTTATGCTTCTTGTCAGCTGAAGAAGCTGAGCAGCACTACCCGACACACGACCTAGAGCTTGCAGCGGTCGTGTTCACCTTGAGGGTATGCCCCTTGAAGCCAAAGCCAACGCAAATAACGAAGTAGCCAAAGTGCCCTGTTTAAAAAGGAGGTAGATGGATCCAGATGGAATGAAAGGGTTGCCCCTGTTCTTGAATGATAGGCAAAATGTAAGGAACTAAGTGAGAACAATCACTTCAAGTCCTTGTTGAAAGGGTCAAGCATGAATGAGGAACTCGAAGAATAGTTATGAGAGCTGCCTTGATGAGAAGAAAGGGACCAGACATTGCAAGGAATGAGCTGGATGCAAGCTTTGCAAGTAAGCTAACATGGCACATCAGCCTGAGAAAAATTGGCTTGGTCTTCTGATGTGCATAGAGAACAGTAGCTCTTCAGAAAGCTTCAACTGATTGCCAAGGAATAATGACTCCATATCCTAGGTCTCGGATATTCAGGTTCCAACAAAAGAGGATTGGGGATCTGCAAAGCTGCTCTTAAGATAAGTGACAAAATGATTTGATTTGTAGTGACTTGGCAACTTGATTGGATGGCTTGGAAATTTGAGTGATGGTTGAGTTGAGCAATGACTAGATGTCCGTTAGCTTGGCTGGTTCTTTGCTTCATGCTCCTTCTCCTTAATAGGTGCCTCTACCTCCTCTATCACTCTTTGTTGGGAAAGGAAATTTTGAAACCACTCCCACGGTCACGGGTTGGATGGATTTCTCCCTATCAGTACCTCTTCTACAACCTCATCAGGATGGACTGACTCTTTCGCCATAGAAATAGAGTAAATTGCGTGTGAGACAGAAGGAATGGCTGGTTGTGATCTCACACTTTTAGAACGAGGGAGAATGAGTTGGAGCCTTTGACTCGAGTTTGGATGAGAATTTTGTATAGTAGAGGTAGCATTAGTCCAAACAGGGCACAACATGCAGGTGGTTTGAACTGGACTGGGCAAGAGGGGTCCTCGAAGTAGGAATCAAGAATTCTTGCTCGATCACAGAGTTGAGCAAATGTGGAAACATATCTTAGCTCAATTAAGGATCGAAGCTCAGGAGTGGAATTATGAATTAGAATAGGGATAGCTTGAGACTCACGGATGCCCAGACCTGATCTAAAAGCCATATCTCTCCACCTATTAGCAAACTGAAAGAAGGATCATCTGGTCTCATTTTCTCCGCTGCCAAATCAGAAAGTGTAGGGGTTGGACTTGCCAAATGTTCAAATAAGCTATAAACCTTTCTAAAAGAATGTGAAAGTTGACAAGGTCTATGGCTGGTAGAGATATGAACCATGAAAGGGCCTCACCTTCAAGCGATTTGTAGAACAATGGACAAGTAGGGCCCGATCATGAAACCATTGACAAGAATCCATAAGGAATGTGGCAAGGTGAAAGTGAGGGTCAATAGTCCCATCATACCTCCTGTATTTGGGAGACTTGAATCTTGGTGGGAAATGTACAAGTGGGAGCTTCAAATAGCTCTTCTAGGAATGAGACTTTGGCAAATACGTAGCTAGGAGCATCCTAACATACCCCTCCATCTCACTCCTATGGATGTAGTCTTGTGGTGGAGGAGCTTTAGGAGGGGTAGAGTGCAATGATTTGTGGGGTACGGAGCATCCAACTTGGGTAGGGGTCTTGAATTGAGTAGGATTGTTGGATGGGACCCTGCCAGAAGGAACATTAGGTTGAGCCTGAGACTTGGCCAGGGGGATTGGAGTTGAAACACAAGATGTCTTACTCCTGGACAGGAACTGAAGGAGCTGACTAGGGGAGTAACGTAAAAGGATATGAGACAACTCCACAACTCCTGAGGGAGGAGAGGAGTTGAGGAAGAAGATCGCCCAAATAGTGAATTTTCCATTGGTTACTTCCGTCCAAATCATGTATCAAGTTAGCATACATAGTGAACTCATACGTCAACACACATGTCCAACACTCAACAGACAACAGTTGACACTATCATTGAGAAGATGGATGACACACCAGTGTGTCACTAGCACTAAAAACAGATTGTTTATCAAGAGCTGCGTCCCAGACAACTTTTAAACTTATTTTGGCCAATCTTAGAGTGATTTTCTTGATTGTTCTCTCAAGAGGAGAGGGAGACAGGGTATAGCCAACACGGTGTAGACTCGTAAGCTCACAACACATAACCCGGGTTTTCTAGACACAGAGTGAAGGTTCCCTTGCCCCATATCATGAGGATACCACAGAATGTAGGGACTTATAGAGTTCTCGTTTGGCACAGATCCGATTTACTGCAGAGGAAATCTCCAAGTAAAAGACCGTGAACCAAAGAGGGTTGTCCTAGAACATGTGAAGAGGCTCACAGTGATGAGAAGAGCCCAGATCGTGTCCCAACTCAAACAGGAAGAAAATAGTGATAAATAAGAAAAGAAAAATTGGAACAGCTAGAAGCACATAAGCATGGTCACTGCAGAACTAACAGCATGATATTTTGATGTCTAGATCTCTTAAAATAAGGCACCAAGTAACGAAACCGTACACCATTTAGATGTGGTTAACAGCTGGAAAGTCTGACATTAAGATCATCTCAACTACAACATATTTTCATGTTTAAACATGGTACACAAACAACATGTAAGCTAGACGTTCAAGGCAGCATGAAAGCTAATAATAAAAAGAATCTGATAACTTGCAGATATCGACGTTAAGCTTTGCAAATCTGATGCATAGGTAACAACAAGAAATAGTCATGTGCAAAACCTAGCTGGAACGAATACCAGAAAAGAGCACCGTGGATACCATGAAATAATGTGTGATTTGTAGAATGTGCAATTAAAATTACAGGAAGAATGAAGAAGCATAACTGTGGCAAGCAGTGTGTGTCCCACCGTGATCGCCAAAGCGGAGTTGTGGACGCTTCGTTCCGCACCCCCGTTGCAATGTAGTCGTTCCGGAGGTTCCCCAAACGTTGTCTGTGCTCCCTCGTTGGCGTAGAAAGTTGCTGGTTGACTTCTTTGACTCAAGTTTGACCAAGTTGAGAAGAAACAGCAAAGAAATGAACGGGATGTGATTGCCAGGCCAAAAAATTTGTGGATGAATTTTTGGAGATGAATGTCCACCGTCACATTGGCGAAAAGAAGTGAACGGGAAAATGAAGGGATCGCCAGGGACTTTTTACGTCTGCCCAGAGGAGATGTGATCGGGTAATACTTCAATGTGGAGATGATGGATTCTTCACTCCTCCCCCTGGCC
>JACBKR010005130.1:0-20111 GCA_014218235.1 Colocasia esculenta
AAAGTGTGTGTTCTGTACTCATTCTTAAGTCAACACACAAGGCGTTTATTTCTCCTTCATTTTGTTATTTCTGCAGAAGTGTTTCTGCTTTACCCCTCTTGTGAAGGGAAGGCCTTTTGCATAAGGCAGTGTTGTTTACCCCTGTTTAGGAAAGACTTGCTGTGGAGCAAGTGGGTTTTGTAATTCCTCTCAAGGGTGAGAGAAGGCCAAATTTGATTGGCAGTTTAGTGAAATCTCAAGTGGTTGGCTTGAGGACTGGATGTAGGACTTTCCATGTGGGATGGCCGAACCAGGATAAATCTCTTGTGTAATTCTTTGTGGATTGTTTTCCGCCAAGTTCTCACTTGAATCACACACATCACACCAAGCACTAACATCTCTACTTAGTGTTGCGATTTCTCTTTCAGAAGAATTTCCAAAAATCAAGAAAAGTCCTATTCACCCTCCCCCTAGGACTGTGCAATCTGCCATTTCGATCCAACACCTGCTAGTACAAACCCCAACAAGGTTCTGCTAGACAATAACCTCTAGCTAGGTTCACACTGTATACAGACCACAGCTGGACAGAAATCTTTCTTACAAAAGAAAGATCAGACTGAGAGCTATTACAAGATGAACACTCAGGACTTAGCTCACACTCACAGACTCTCCCCCAAGATTACATGAGCCAGGAGAATGGAAGAGAAGAAGGCTTGAAGGCGATGAAGACTTCTGCTTTGAAAGCTTCTGTAGATTTTTGGCTCGAGCTCTCTCTCTTTCTTTCTCTGAGTGTTTATGGCGTGAAGGTTCTTCTCACAGTTGTACACTCCTTGAAGAATATTCAGAAAAAGGTTTTTTTTTCTTTCTTCAGCCATGCTTCATCTTTTATATGAGAGGCTTTTGAAAAGGATCCGTTGAAGAGATCCGTTGGAGTTCTACCCGTTGCTCATCTCTTGTCTTGATCACTCTTGTGGTCTTCGAGGTTTGTGAGCATGGAAGAAAGTGTTAGCATAAAAGATGTTTGCATGAAAGTTGTGCATGCTACTGTGTTTTTTCTTAACATGCTAAAACTGATAAGTCATATCTTTTTCTGACAGGATTGAGAAATTACGCATGCAGCTTTTTGTCAGAAGATATTGACTTTTCATTTAGGCGCCAAAAACACTTGAACATACAGAAAATCGATGTGAATATGACTTATAAAATCGTTGTTTTATTTATAAAATCGTTGCAAGATTATGAACAAATCGATGTGATCACTTATGAAATCGTTATGCAAGCAAATCGTTGTGTTCACCTGAAGAAATCGATGTGATCACTTATGAAATCTTATGCAAGTAAATCGTTGTGATTACTGAAGAAATCGATGTGATCACTTATGAAATCGTTACGAGACCCAAATCGATGTGAACACTTATCAAATCGTTATGAGAACGAAATCGATATGAGGGCATATCGTTGTGGCTATAAAAGGAATCGTTCTAGATCGATTTCTAACAAATTGTTATGGCCACTTAGCGAATCGTTCGAGATCGATTTCTTAACAAATTATTAAGGCCACTTAGCGAATCGTTCTGAGATTGATTTCTAACAAATCGTTATGGCCACTTAGTGAAGTCGTTGTAGCGCTTTAAAAAATCAATTAAAACCAAATCGTTGTAGCGCTTATTAATTTTTCACTTGAACTGAAATCGATGTATATTGATTAAACATTGATTTTTTATCATTTTATTGCCATATTGCATCAATGTGGGACTCAGCATTTTTCTATGAGATTGATGCGACTCAGATGAAATAAAATATTCAATAGTATTTAATCAACAATGATATATATGAAATTATCATATGTTTT
The DNA here is from genome assembly GCA_014218235.1 of Colocasia esculenta. Lineage (NCBI taxonomy): Eukaryota > Viridiplantae > Streptophyta > Magnoliopsida > Alismatales > Araceae > Colocasia > Colocasia esculenta. The sequence goes on from JACBKR010005130.1 coordinate 1,832, forward strand.
GTTATCACCAAAATATAAGGACAACCATAAAGTGGTTCAACAGGCCGTGCTAGAAGAAACTGGAGGTTAATCGGATTAGTATTTCTAATTTTGGACCCTCAAACCAAAGTTCTTCATTTTAAAACTAAACTAACTTGTTTAATTTGAATTTGAACATCGAGCTCAACCGGGAGTCCGAATTGAACTCTGTCATTTTTCACAAGTCACAATCATCACCCGGACCGTGCTGGAACAATCGGAGGCCAATCGGATTAGTATTTCTAATTTTGGACCCCCAAACCTAGTTAAGTTCTTTCTTTTTAAACACAACAAACTAAACTAACTTGTTTATTGTGAATTTGAGCGTCGATATCAAACCGGGAGTCCAAATTGAACTCCGTCAGTTTCCACAAGTCACAATCATCGCCTTGCTTGTACTGGAAAAAATGGAGACCAATCGGATTAGTATTTCTAATTTTGGACCCCCAAACCATTTCTTCATTCTTAAACTAAACTAACTCACTTAATGTGAATTTGAGCTTCAAGCTCAAACCAGGAGTCAGAATTAGCTCCGTTTGTTTTTCGACAAGTTGCTGGACAAACCGGAGGCCAATCGGATTAGTATTACTAATTTTGGACCCCCAAACCTAGCTAAGTTCTTTCTTTTTAACAAAACAAACTAACTAACTGCTATTGTAAATTTGTGCGTCGAGCTCAAATCGGGAGTCCAAATTTAACTCCTTCAGTTTCCATAATCATAATCATCACCCTGGCCGTGCTGAAAAAATTCGGAGGCTCATTTTTAAACTAAACTAACTTGTTTATTGTGAATTTGAGTGTCGAGTATAAATTGGGAGTCGGAATTGAACTCCATTAGTTTTCACACAGTCACATCATCGCCTGGCCGTGCTGGAACAAATCGGAGCCAATCATTAATATTTCTAATTTTGGACCCCCAAACCTAGCTAAGTTATTCTTTTTAAACAAACAAACTAAACTAACTTTCTTAATGTGAATTTGAGCGTCGAACTCAAACTAGAATGCAAATTGAACTACTTAGTTTCCACAAGTCACAATCATCGCCTTGGCCGTACTGGAAAACACCAGAGGCCAATCGAATTAGTATTTCTAATTTTGGACCCTGAAACCTATGTTTGTTCATTTTTAAACTAAACTAACTTGTTTAATGTGAATTTGAGCGTCGAGCTCAAATCGGGAGTCCAAAATGAACTTCGTCAGTTTCCACAAGTCACACATATCGCCCCAACTGTGCTGGAATAAACCAGAGGCCGATCGAATTAGTATTGATAATTTTGGACCCCAAACTTAAGTTCTTCATTTTTAAACTAAACTAACTTGCTTAATGTGAATTTGAGCGTCGATGTAACATCTCGGGTTTTCGGATTTCCGTTTGTGTGGGATGACTGGCCTTTTCACGACGGGGGTGCCCGTCGCGACAGTCATCCCTGTTGCGACCACTAGGTGTGTTGCGTTCCTATCACGCCCGATCAACGGGTCGCGAAAGGGTTCTGCTTTTGGTCTTCTCACAGGCATCTGCCGCATGTCACGGTGGCAGGCGGGTCAGAGCGACCTGTCAGGCTGTCGCGGCACCCGGGTAGGGGATGTTCTGGTCGCGGTGGGGGTGGCCGTCGCGTTACGCGTGTGGTAACGCGACGCCCCGCGCCGTCGCGTTACGGGTGGTAACGCGACGCCCCCCCCCCCCCCCCCCCCCCCCCATCGCAATTTGGGAGCCGTAGGCTAAAAGCCTTGGCCAGTTCTCCTTTTCCCTCCTTTTGTTTTTCCTCCCCATTTTCCTTCTCCTTCCGAGGAGGAGAGGTCTCCTCCTTCTTCTCCGACGGTTAGAGCTCGGAGGTGCCGGCGGCGGCTCCTACGGAGCTCGGAGTGGCGGCGAGGAGCGAGGATGGCGGTCGTGGCTTCGTGAAGGCTCCTTTCGGGGTTTCAGTTCTTCTAAAGAGGTAGGGATTCTTGTCACCCTTTCCATTCCAAGTGATTGGAAGCTCTTTTGGTTGCTTGTTTGCTTTAGAAGCTTTCACCATGGTCCCCTACACATGTGCGCTTGATTGTAGCGTTTGGGGGACCCTAGGATGGAGCAACCCGCGGTCGGGCTTCCCGGTGATGTCGCGACCGCCGAGCGCGTCGCGACATCAGAGGAGGCGCCGCCCCGGTCGATCGTGACCTTATCTTGACGCGGTTGGCCGTCATGATAAGGGTCGCTTCGCGACCTGGTTGGCCATTGCGACAAGTCATTTATCGTGACAGGCTGCCTCGTCGCGACAAGCTGGTTTTCACGACGCGTGGGCCCAACGTACTCTGTTTTATCGCAATTGCCCTGCTCATCGCGATGCTATCACGACGGCTCAGGAGGGCGCGACAAGACCTGAGTTGCCTTGTTTTGTTCTATGGCCCGTTTGGTGTGTCGGCTTGTGCCCCAGGGCAGGTTGCCTTAGGACCTTCTACTAGGGAACGCGGCAGGTTAGATCGCTGCGTTCGGTGACCGAAGGTGACACCTTCGTGGCCGTGTCCTAGCGACTGCGCTAGGAGGCTTGCGCCTATCTAATAATCGATTGTCAATCTGTGAATCGATTATTAGAAGAGTGGTGGTTTCTGTTCTACTGTTAGTGTTTTCGTTTCTCGTGCCATGCCTTGTGTGCCGGCGTTGGCCGACGGACCTTCTGGAGGTTGTTCCCAGAAGGGGTGCCGTGCGCCCTGTGCCTGCTGGGCTTGTTACAAGCTAGCTGTGCCGTTCTATTGGTGGTTGCCACGCCAGTTCTCTGTTCACCCGATGCTAGGCACTTTAGGGCTTGTCTGTGAGACAGATTGTTACCGTTACCTGGGACCCCCATCCCCGCGCGCCTGTGTCAGAGGGAGCTTCTCCGGGCAGTGGGCGTGCTCGAGTTACAGACTCGGAGCGGGAAGGGGAAAACGGTGGGGACAACAGCTTCTGTCGGTTGTAGAGCTTCTAAGCTGGGTCTGGGACACCGAGGTTGTTGTGGTGCTCGTTCGGTGTAGACCAGCTAGTCCTCTCACTGCCTCGCTCTGCTTTGGTTTCGGAGCCACATAGGGAGGTCAGGCGTGGGGCCGCAGTTCGGCTGGACTACGGTGTTGTGGTTGTGTTCTTCGCTGTGACTCGCTAGCCTCACTCTACCACCAGGGTTTGTAGGCGGGAGTCGGCAGCCGGCGTGCTTGAGTTTTGGATGGTGTGTCCTCCTCTTAGCTTAGCTGCCTTGGCGGTGGCTTGGTTGCTCTTGCTGTGACTTTGTTTCACGCTATTTCTGAGATTGTGTTCTCGTTGCCTTGGTTACACGGTGGTTGCCTAGCCGTGTCTCGCTTCCTTGGTTTTGTAAGTTGGCCTCGTGGGCCGTGTTTAGTGGTTTCCATTTTGCGGGTTCTCTCGAGGTGTCTTCTGTAGACAACCAACTGTTGTTCATCAGTAACCAGTTCCTTGGTACCGTCCAAGGTGCAGGGTGGTTCTGCTTGTGGGTCCTCAACCTTGTGGATGTCAAGGTGGCCATGCCTGTGGTGAGATGTCGTTCTCACTTGGTTGCTTGGTGTCTCTCAGGGTGACACCTGGTTGTTCCTTCCTGACCTCGTGGAGGTCCAAGATGTTGGTGCTTGTGTCGTGAGACTCTGGTCTAACGTGGTTGCTCTGGTGTTCCGTGAGCTTCTTTGTCTCGACGGGTGTGTGCCGAGGGTTTGCTTCCGCATTGTGTTGCTCTAGCCCGACCCTAGTGCGAGTCGTGGTGTTGCTCTAGTTGCTTACGAATGTGTTTGACTCCGTTGGATCTGCGGGAGTCATGTTTGGCCTTACCCGGGTTGTGGTCGAGGCTTTTACTCTGTTTCCGCTGCTTTGTAGTACTCTGCAGTAGGTGTTTCTTGCTTTACTGCTTTGTAGTTACTGCTGCTCTGGCTGGTAAGGGACTGATAATCCCTACTGAGCCTTGTTCGCGAGGCTCACCCCCTACTCTCTTCAGGTAGGACTCGCTGTCGCAGGAGTTCGTTGCCGGACGTTCGGGTGGCAGTTTGTTGCACCTTGCGTTGCCAGCAGTGTGAGTTGTGAGTGTGAGCACTTGTAGCGTGAGTTGAGAGTGGCCTTTTTTGCAAGTCCTCGAGGTATGCCCCTTAAGGACTGCGCCTTCTTTCTGTACCTATACTTTTATTTGGGATATGTTGTACTTAATTTCTTTATTAATGTACAGTCTTTCTTTTATAGTTATTTGAATTCATGCTTATCTCATTGGACTAAATTCTAACCCTTTCGGGTCTTCGGATCTGTGGGTGGCGGCACATTCTCTCGGGGTACCTGGCAGGGGTCCGGGAGGTCAGGTCGTTACAGTGGTATCAAAGCTCAGGGATCCAACTAGATTTGTAATGGGTTAATAACTATGGTTGTCCCAAGAAAGGTACTCGTGCACTGCTGGCCCGTCTGTGTAGAGTTGCTATTAGGTGTAAGCAATTGGTTCTTTGTTGCAGGTGGTTAGCTTTCCAGCAGAGTCTGAGTGTGAGCTGCAAAGAGCATTGCTACTGTTCATGGGTGCGCATGCTTCGAGCGTGGTTGCTGGTTCGCTCGTGCTGCGGTTGGGTTCAACGTCCGTGTGGGTGTGTCGCAAAGGCTGAGAGGGCCTACGTGTTGTGTGACCTTCACCAGTGCAGGGTTGTGGCCTGCGGAACCGGTAGAAGGTGTCCTTGCCTTGTTGGCTGTCCCCTAGTTGTTGTGGTGTGTCCTTGTTGGATGCCCCCTTCTGGTTGGGGTGTGTCCCCTTGTTGTTGGGGTGTGTGTTGTTGGCTGTATGTTTGGCCTTGCGTGCTTGTGTGCCATTGGGCGCGTGTGCTCTGCTCAGTCAGTATCTTTGCTCGAGCTAAGCAGATGCTTATGTGCTGTGTTGCATCGCTGGTTGAGCGTTGCGACACTTGGTTGTGGTTGTTGTCGGCCTTATGCTGGCTGGGTTGTGACTCTGGTGAGGTGCTCCCCGAGTTCTTCTCTGTTGGTTTTGGTGGAGGTGAGGTTTTCCCCAGAACTTTGTTGTGCTCGTTTCTAGTTGTTGCGGTATTGCCCTCTGGTTGAGGTGCATCGCTTGGCTGCTATGTTCTGGTGGTGTTTCCCAGAACTATTTGTTGTTGTCCTAGTGAGAGTTCCTCCTCCCTTTGGGACTGCTTTTGTGCCCGTTGAAGTCTTCCACTGTGTTGTCTCCTTGGTTGAGGCCTCTGTTGTCTGATTGGTTGCCATTGTGTTGCCCTCGAGGTTGAGGTGCATCGCTTGGTTGCCCTATGTTCTGGTGTGGTTTTCTAGAATTGTTGGTTGTTGTCCTTGTGAGGGTTGCTCTCAGGACTATTCTGGCTTGTTTTTGCTAGTTGTTGTGCTACCTCAGGGCTGAGGTATGCTGCTGTTGTGTTGGCTGTTGCATTCTAGTGGGTTTTCCCAAAATGGTGCCTTGTGGTTCTAGTAGATGTTTTCTCCCAGAATCAGTTGTGTTGCTTCCGCTGTCTGCTATGTTCTCTCTGTTGGCCGTTTATTTGGGCTGTGTTCTGGTGATGGTTTCCAGAACGTCTCTTGGCGCTTGGGTGGAGGTCCTCCCCAAGCTGCCTTGCGTTGTTTTTATTTATTGTTGCTCTCTCTAGGTGGAGATGAGCTGTCACTATTTTCGGTTGGACTATCCGTATTACAGTCTACCTGGGTGCCGTCAGTCAAGGTGTGGTGCCTCTGACCGTGTGTCTGGCCGTGGTCTTAGCCAGTTTGTCTTCCTGATCGTTTTTCGTGTTTCCCGACTGCGCTGGTAGACTTCGTGTGTCCCCAGGATCGGGAAGTTGGCTTCATTTTCTCGCGCCCCTACGGGCTCTGCCAGATGGTGGTTTGGTGAGTGCCATGGGTTGTTTGGCTGGTTGAGCTTCTGTGGAAGTGCCAGTCACATTTAGTGGTTTTTCCCTTGCGTATGGAGGAGACTCGTTGTGCGGGTCTCCTTCCCCTGCTTTCCGTTGGTTGCTCAGGGAGGGGGGGTGCTGGCAGGGCTGGTGCAGTTGTGTCATGTTTTTGCACTGTGGCGACCATTGTGCGAAGGTCCCTCCCTTGTGTTATCTTGAGGTTGAGCTGGTTGCTCCCCTTATGCACGTGGTTTTCCTTGTGGTACAATAGGTTTTGGTGAACTATTGTCTCGTCTCTTGTTGTGCTGGTTTCTTGTTGCCTAACTGGACGATGTAGGGCAGCATGCCCTGTGTTCAGTGTGAGGCGGCACTGGGTGTTCTTTTGTTTGGCTTGCTTGTGCAAGAATTTATTTGGTGCGTGTTTTGCTTGTGCCTCCGCTATGCTTGGAAGCACTTGTCGCTGTTTAGTGTGTGGCCCTCTCCGCCTGCATGGTGGGAGCGGTGCTTTGTGGTGTGCTTCTAAGAGCCAACGTGATTGTTGCTCTCTTGAAGCTGCTGCTTGGTTCTCCGTATGTTGTGCTTATGTGGGTCTCTGGTGGAGAGTCCATTTCTGCTGGCCAAGAGTTGTTTCAGGCCGTTGGTGCAGTTGGGTACTGCACCTTGGCGTGTTTCTTTTCGATGTTTTGTGTCCCTGTGCCTTGAGGTTTCGTGGCCAGTGTGGCCTGTTCTAACTACCCTTTGTTGCTTGTGGTTTCTTGTGCGCAGCTTTTGGCAGGTCTCTTGTGGAGGGTCCTTCCCGTTAGCCGTGTTGTTTCGGCCGTTGGTGCAACTGATCCGAGTTTTGGTGCTTGTGGTGGCACCCTCTGCTCGTGCTCGTGTGGTTTGTTCTGTGCTGTCTGGAGCTCTAGTGCATTGTGTTGCACCTTGGTGGCTCCTGGTGCTTGTGTTAGCACCGTGTGCTGTGCCGCATGCTCTGTTTGTGAGCCTCTTACGTCACTTCTCTAGTTTGCTCGGTGTTCAAGGCGTTGAGCTTTCAACCTCTGGACACTTTGTGTGGCTGTATTGTTACCGTTATGGGGTGGCTGCTTTGCCTTGTCTAGGTAGCCCTATCGGTGGTGAAGTAGGCTTTGGTTGTGGCCTGTGTCCGGTTGGGGTTCCCTATTTTGATTTGGAACCCCCTAAGGTCGACGTGTTGTCCTCGACCTCTGCAGCTATTTCAGTTTCCGTGCGGTTTGTCGACGTCTCGGGATGCTTGGCTTTGCCAACATCAGATGTCTTCTTTGGTTTTGCCCCTATGCGTGTGCCTGTGGAGTAGGTGTTTTAGCTTTCTGTGGCTCACAATCGTTGTGTGTCCTTGTCGGACCACGAGGACGATATGGGTGAAATCAAGTGGTGCCAGCGGACACTATCTTGCACGTCGTGGTTTCTCCATGTGCGTGTTTTCCGCTTGGTTTTGGGTCACCATTAAGAAACTCTCGTTTGGCTTAGCGTAGGTGCAAACTGTTGCTAGTTGTGCAGAGCCATTCAACAGAGTCTGTGGATGACCTCTTGGCATTTTCCTCATTTATCGTCAGTAGCTGGACCTCTATCTTGTCGTTGGCGATAGAGTGAGTTACTGATCGTTAGTCTCAACGGCGTGGTCTGTTGAGGGCTCAGTCACGTGGTTTTTGACTGGCGGTTTTATTGTTCTGGTCGGCTTGGTGCACGTCGTGCTTGTAGAGTTGTTGACATCTTCTTGTGTGCTCCGCACCGTTGTTGTGCGCCCTGTGACTGTCGGATGTCTGGTTTGGCGCTCCCTTGTGGCAGGGTCGTGTTGGTGACCACCGGGAAGTCGCAATGCGACTTAGTGGTCCCTTTGCACCTTTTGTTTTCTCCGACTGGGTTTTCGCCCTTGATTTCGTGGACAAAATTATTTTTTTGTTGGATGTATTGCAACATCTCGGGTTTTCGGCTTTCCGTTTGTGTGGGATGACTGGCCTTTTCGCGACGGGGGTGCCCGTCATGACAGTCATCCTTGTTACGACCACTAGGTGTGTTGTGTTCCTGTCGCGCCCAGTCAACGGGTCACGACAGGGTTCTGCTTTTGGTCTTCTGATAGGCATCTGCAGCATGTCAGTGTGGCAGGCGGGTCAGAGGGACCTGTCAGGCTGTCGCGGCGCCCGGGTAGGGCGCGTTCTGGTCGCGGTGGGGGTAGCCGTCGCATTACGGGTGGTAACGCGACACCCCGCCCCATCGCGATTTGGGAGCCGCAGGCTAAAAGCCTTGGCCAGCTCTCCTTTTCCCTCCTTTTGGCTTTTCCTCCCCTTTTTCCTTCTCCTCTCCGAGGAGGAGAGGTCTCCTCCTTCTTCTCCGGAGGTTGGAGCTCAGAGGTGCCGGCGGAGGCTCGTGCGGAGCTCGGAGCGGCGGCGAGGAGCGAGGAGGTGGCGGTCGTGGCTTCGTGAAGGCCCCGTTACGGGTTTTAGTTCTTCTAAAGAAGTAGGATTCTTGTCACCCTTTCCAATCCGAGTGATTGGAAGCTCTTTTGGTTGCTTGGTTGCTTTAGAAGCTTTCACCATGCTCCCCTCCCCATTGTGTGCTTATTGTAGTGTTTGGGGGACCCCGAGAAGGAGCATCCCGCGGTCGGGCTTCCACTGATGTCGCCACCGCCGAGCGTGTGTGACATCAGAGGAGGCGTCGCCCCGGTTGGTCGCGACCTTATCGTGGCGTAGTTGGCCGTCGCGATAAGGGTCATGTCGTGACTTGGTTGGCCATCGCGACAAGTCGTTTATCGTGACAAGCTGCACCGTCGCGACAAGCTGGTTGTCGCGACGCGTGGGCCCGTCGCGACTCGGTTCTTATCGCGGTTGCCCTGCCTATTGTGATGCTATAGCGATGGCTCAGGAGAGCGCGATAAGACCTGATTTACCTTGTGTGGTTCTTTGGCCCATTTGGCATGTCGACTTGTGCCCCAGCCAAGGATGCCCTTAGGACCTTCTGGTAGGGAACGCGGCAGGTTCGCTCGCTGCGTTCGGTGACCAAGGTGACATCTTTGTGCCGTGTTCCTAGCAGCTGCACTAGGAGGCTTACGCCTGTCTAATAATCGATTGTCTGTCCCACAATTGATTATTAGAAGAATCATGGTTTATGTTCTGATGTTAGTGTTCCAGTTTCTCGGGCCGTGCCTTGTGTGCTGGCATTGGCCGACAGCCCTTCGTTGTTCCCCGAAGGGGTGCCGTGCGCGCCTGTGCCTGCTGGGCTTGTTACAAGCCAGCTGTGCCATTTCTGTTGGTGGTTTCCATGCAGTTCTCTGTTCGCCCGGTGCTAGGCACTTGAGGCTTGTCAGCGAGACAGGTTGTTACCGTTCCTAGGACCCCCCGCCCCCGCACGCCTGTGTCAGAGGGAGCTTCTCGGGGCGGCGGGCGTGCTCAAGTTAAGGACTCGGAGCGGTAGGGGAAAACGGTGGGGACAGCGGCTGCTGTCATTTGTAGAGCTCTCTTAGCTGGGTCTAGGATGCCGAGGTTGTTGTGGTGCTCGTTCGGTGCAGACCAGCTAGTCCGTCTCACTGCCTCGCTTTGTGTTGGTTCCGGAGCCACGTAGGGAGGTCAGGCGTGGGGCTACAGTTTGGCCGGACTGCGTGTTGTGGTTGTGTGTGTTCTTGGCTATAACTCGCTAGCCTCACTCTACCGGGGAGGTTGTAGGCGGGAGTCGGCAGCCGGCGTGCTTGAGGTGTGGACGGTTGTCCTCCTCTTAGCTGCTTGTTGCGGTGGCTTGGTTGCTCTTGCTGTGACTATGTTTCACACTATTTCCGTGATTGTGGTTCTTGTTGCCCTAGTTTCATGGTGGTTGTAGCCTAGTCTTGTTTCGCTTCGTTAGGTTTTGTCAGTTGACCTCGTGGTGTCGTGTTTAGTGGTTTCCATTTTGCGGGTTCTCTCGGGGTGTCTTCTGTAGACACCCAACTATTGTTTCAGTAACCCGTTCCTTAGTGTCATCTGTGTGGCACCGGAGTGTGTAGTTCCCTACCTTGTGGTGGTGCAGGGTGGTTCTGCTTGTGGGCCCTCTACCTTGTAGAGGCAGAGGTGGCCATGCCTGTGGTGAGATCGTTCTCACACTGGGTGCTTGGTGTCCTCTCGGAGTGACACTTGTTTGTTCCTTCCCGACCTCATGGAGGTCTGGGATGTTGGTGCGTGTGTCGTGAGACTCTGTCTCACGTGGTCGCTCCGGTGTTCGTGAACTTCTTTGTCTCGGCTTGTGGTTGTGCCGAGGGTTTTGCTTCCGCATTGTGTCCGCTCTGGCCGACCCTGGTTGCGGGTCGTGGCATTGCTCTAGTTGCTGCTTCCGCTGTGTTTTGACTCTACTGGTTCTGCGGAGTCGTGTTTGGCCTGACCCGGGTTGTGGTCGAGGCTTTTAACACTATTTCCACTGCTTTATAGTACTCTACAGCAGGCGTTTTCTCGCTTTAACTGCTTTGTAGAGTAGTGTTGCTTCTACTTTGTTGGAATTCCTGCTGCTCTTGCTGGTAAGGGACTGTATAAACCTACTGAGCCTTGTTCGCGAGGCTCACCCTCCCTACTCTCTTTAGGTAGGGACTCGCTATAACAGGAGTTCGTTGCCTGGACGTTTCGTGGTGGCGTTTGTTGCGCCTTGCGTTCCAGCAGTGTCGTTGTGAGTGTGAGCGCTTGTAGTGTGAGTTGAGAGTGGCCTTTTTGCAAGTCCTCGGGTATGCTCCTTAAGAACTGCACCTTCTTTCTGTACCTGTACTTTTATTTGGGACATGTTGTACTTAATTTCTTTATTAATGTACTGTATTCTTGTTATAGTTATTTTGAATTCATTGATCTCACTAGACTAAATTCTAATCCTTCCGGGTCTTCAGATCCGTGGGTGGCGGCACGATCTTCTAGGGTCCCTGGCGGAGGGTTCGGGAGGTCGGGTCGTACAGTCGAGCTCAAACCCAGAGTCAGAATTGAGGTCCGTCAGTTTTTAAAAGTCACAATCATCGCCCTGGCTGTGTTGGACACAAACTGAAGACCAATCGGATTAGTATTTCTAATTTTGGACCCCCGAACCTATGTAAGTTCTTCCTTTTTAAACAAAAGAAAACTAAAATTGACTGTTAAAATAGAAAAGCTAAAATAAAATCAATTTACTCACATGAGGCCTCGTGCTGATGTCGATGGTGCTGCTGCCTGAGGAGGAATACTGACCTGGGAGTGGGCTGAGAGATAGCTTGGGAGAGTGCCTGGGAGAGCTAGGCCTAGACAGCGTCGAACTCCTGCATCTGCATCATCTGTGCCATACGAGCCTCCAAACTAGAGATCGTATCTCGAATGAAGACCATCATCTCACTGAGAGAAGTACCTAGATCATCAGGTGTGATGAATGCACTAGTCTGTGAGGCTGAACTGGAGGCGCCAGATAACACCCTGCTCGTGTCCATACTGTGTTCAAAACCAACACATGGCCTTTCTTTGGGGCACCAGATGGCGCAACCCATACCTCAGGATCTAACTGCGGCTGCTCCTCCTCTCCGGCGTACTTCTCTGTCATCCGTTAGCTATATGGCTCTTGCAAAAAATAAAATTGACAATGTAATATTATCTGTAACGAGAAAAATAAAATAGTGAATAGACTGTAAAGACTTACCGCAACCTTTCGGGCTCTGTCGCTAATGTCCTGATCCATCCCATTTTTCTTATGTGTCTTATTAAACACCTCCAAAATGTCGGAGGCCATTTTAGCTGTTTTCTCCTATTTCATAGAAAACATTACATAAATGAGTACCTATATAAATAAAAATATCACAAACAGACATATGACTTACCAATCTGGACTGATAGGTCGCAAAGGAGATGGACCCACTTGTATGCATGTTAGCCTCTGGATTCGCAGCCGATTCACTTTCATTATTGGGAGATTTGTTGCCATCTCTCTGCGGCCCATATGCTGCATAGACTTTCCCAGTAGTCTTCTCCCCATCCATGTCATGTGCGCTCCCCTCGCCCGGAAAGAGTCGGGTGCACTCTGACAAACGTTTTGTGCATTTTTCCTCGCATTATACAACAAATGTTAAAATTTGATCGGGCGGTGGTCGTCCATACTAATCGAGACCGCGCCTCATCCGAACGATGCGTGAATCGATGATTGCTCTGTACAGATAAGAGTTAGTTAACTGAATGTAGGATAAGAAAATAAAAAAAATATGATAAGAAATTACATACCATGAACATCTGATACAACAACTCCTGGACCTCCATCGGGAATCATTGAATCTATGAATAGGCTCAGGAAAAGTGTGCCTAAATTGATCTTGTGATGAATTGAGACGCTTGGCTATTTATCACTGTAATTATGAACTTGTTACAATGAATTTATGAACTAAATATACCTCCTTAATAAATGATACATATAAGTTATTACGTACCCATTTATCCACACCTCCCGCAGAGTGCTTTCATAAAAACTGCCTCCCCCCTCCTATAGAATAACACATCCTCTGCCTTTGGCACCATAGATGCACCTGCCAAAAAAGTTGGAGGTGCAGAAACACTCGGTCCTAGACAAAATGCAGAACGACATAAGCAATGTACAAGAATATAATAATGACTATACAAATACTTACAAATTCAAATATACATACCTGCTACGTAGGAGGAGAATGTGTAGACTGACCCGAGCCTGTAACATTTTAATGGCATAAGAATCAATGCACAATGAAAGTACAACTTTAAATATATATGCCTACTGCTAGAGAAGGAGGTACAGAGGAAGGACCAGCAGCTGTAACAATTTAAATGACATAAATAATATGTATAAATAATGCACAAAGAAAAATACAACTTTAAATATACAATGTACAAGAATAAAAATAATGACTATACAAATACTTACAAATTGAAATATACATACTTGGTACCCTAGGAGGAGGAGGTGTAAACTCACCCAAACTGTAAGAATTTTAATGGCATAAGAATCAATGCACAATGAAAGTACAACTTTAAATATACATACCTGCTACTGCAGGAGGAGGCACAAAGGAAGGATCAAAAGCTGTAACAATTTAAATGGCATAAAATGAATATGTATAAATAATACACAAAGAAAAATACAACATTAAATATAGAATGTACAAGAATATAAATAATGACGATACAAATACTTACAAATTGAAATATACATACCTGTACTCTAGGAGGAGGTGTAAACTCACCCGAACCTGTAAGAATTTTAATGGCATAAGAATCAATGCACAATGAAAGTACAACTTTAAATATACATACTACTGCTTAAATGGCATTAATAATATGTATAAAAAATGCACAAAGAAAAATACCAAAGAAAAATGTACATACATGGTGCCGCAAACAAACCCCTCCCACGGCTGCTCCTCCTCCCAGAACTGGAGCCCCATCGTGCTCCACGCACCATATCCTCATTGGGAACATAAAAACCTAATGTTCATTAGTCAATTGCTTATATTGAAAGTGGGGAACTTTGAATATACTGAACAGATGTGAAAAAATTCTACCCATTTTTAAATGATATCCATTTCCTCCTCAGATGATGACGATATATCTAATTCAGCCCCATCTTCATCATCATCTTCACATTCATCACTGGTATATTCCTCCTCATCAGAACTTCACATTCAACATATGTTCGCCTTCCACTACTCCCTTTTATTCATGTGGATCGACTTCTTCGCCCTCATTTCCTTAAGACAAGCAAATTTGCGCTTCAGATTCGTCTTCTTCAGTATGAGATGTCAACTCTACATCTTCAACGAAGTCTTCTTGAAAGAATTCAGCTTAGACCTCTTCAGGTGTTTGATCAGTCATGTCCAATTCTTAAATAGAGAATAGTCTTGACTTAACTCTGCAAACTGCCCACCAATCATTTCGTTCTTTGTTCGTAGATGATGGATAGCTTGTATAGTATACCTGCTGCGTAACGACCAGGCCTCCCGGACCCCCGCTAGGGACCCAGAAGGTCGCGTCGCCACCCACGGATCCAAAGATGCAGAAGGGTTAGAAAAATAGTCTAGTGAGATATGTACTGAATTAAAACAACTATAACAATATGTGAAATATACAACGGTCTGTACAACATGTCCCAAGCAAAAGCACAGGTACAAGAAGAAAGGTGCAGTCCTTAAGGGGCATACCTAGAGGACTTGCAAAGCACAACTCTCAGCTCACTCGGCTACAAGAGTTCACAACACTCAACTCTCACTGCTGTTGACAACACACGGCGCCACAAACGCCTCCGCAACCAGTTCGACACCGAGCTCCCGCGACGATGAGCCCTAGTAGAAGGAAGTGGGGGGGGGGGGGGGGTGAGCCTTGCGAACAAGGCCCAGTAGGGATTACCAGTCCCTCACCGGCTAGAGCAGCAGGAACTTCAAAAATAGGAAACTATCGTAGAAAGGTGTAAATTGAGTAACACCTACAGCCGGGTACTACAAAGCAGCGGAGCAGAGATAATGCATGCCACGACCACCAACTGAGGTAGGGCCACACACACGACTCCCGCAGAAACCAATGGAGTCGGGCACACAGTGGAAGCAACCCTCGGCACACTCGCTGAGACCACACCACAACCAGGTGAGAATGACGTCTCACTACAAGCATGGCCACCTCGAACCTCCACAAGATCGAGGGCCCACAAGCAGCACCACCCCAGACCGTGGACATGCCACAGGGTCGAGAAACCACACACACCGGTGCCACCATGGATTGGCACCCAAGAACGGGACTATGGAACTGAGAGAACACCGAAGCGGAAACCACCAGAATCACGGGTCTGCAAAAGGCCAGACCAATGACGCCCATGGAAACTAGGCACAGACAGGCTATAACCACCGTGCATGTTAGGGCAACGGATAACACTTAGAAACATCGTGAGGAAGTGTCATTACAACAACAGCAACCAAGCCACTGTCGCTAGCAGCCAAGAGGGGGATCCGTAGTCCACACGCTCTGCTCGCTAGCCTAGCTCCTGCCTCCGCCCCCGCGGAAGGGTGAGACAAGGCTGCCACAGAAACACACCAACGCAGACAACACCGTAGCGTAGCCAAGCTGCGGCCTCACGCCTGACCTCCCTACGTGGCTTCGAACCAATAAAGAGCGAGGCAGTGAGACAAAGGACTATCTGGGCTGTGCCGAGAAGAAAACACCTCAACGACCTCGTCGTCCCGCCCCAGACAAGAGAGCTCTACAAACGACTCAGCACCGCTATCCAATCCTTGTTTTCCCCTCAGCTCCAGAATCTTCCCAGTCGGCTGCCAACTCGAGCACGCTCGTAGCCCAGAGTACTCCCTCAACAGGCTCCCAAGGATGGGGGTCCCAGGCAACGGAGACAACCTCTGAATGGGACAAGCCCTCAGGTGTCAAGCATCGGGCGAAAGGCGGGGCAAGCAAAACAAGAACTGCACCGAACTGCTGGCTTGTAACACACGATAAGCCCGGCAAGCGAGAGGCACGCACGGACCCTCAAAGGGGCTGTTGGCCAACCAAGGCACGCACGAACGGCTAGAACTTGGAACACCACCGGACAGCATGGAAACCTGTCGCTCTGCTAATAATCGATTGGCCGCCAGTCAATCGATTATTAGACAGACGCGACCCTCCTAGCACCACTTCCAAGATGCGGCCATGAAGGTGTCAACCTCAGTCACTGAATGTAGGGGGATAACCTGCCGCGTTCCCTACCAGAAGGTTCTAAGGGGAAAGCCTGCCCTGGGGCACACGCCGACACATAATCGGACCAACGGAAGCACCTGAGGCAACATAGGTAATGTCGCGCCCCCACAGGCCGTCGCGATACCATCGCGACGGGGAAGGGCGCCACGACACCAGCCTTGTCGCAACCAGGTGAAGCACCACGACAGAAAGCCCTGTCGCGACCAAGAAATGCGTCGTGACAATGCCCTTATCGTGACCGCCAACCGCGCCGTGATAAGGTCGTGCCCGACCTGGCCGATGCCTCTTTTGATGTTGCGACGCGCCGAGCCGTCGCAACACCAGCAGAGAGGCAGACCAACGGGATCCTCAATCCTGGGCCGCCCACAAACCGTACAAACACACCACAAGGGGGGAGAAGAGCATGGGGAAAGCAGTAAAGCTATCTATAAACCCCGAGGGGCTCCCAATCAACCTGGATCGGGAAGGGCACAAGAAATCCCTACCAGTTACGAAGAACCGAACCCAAACAAGGACCTTCACGACGCACGGCCACCTCCTCCTCGCTCCACGACACCGCTCCAACGTTCCACTATGAGCCCCCGGCGCTACCAGGCCCGATCGCCGGAGAGGAACTCCCCCATCTCCGAAGAAGAGGTGAAGGGAAGAAGATGAGAGAGAGGGGAAAGGGGTAGCTGGCCAAGGCTTTTAGCCTTCGGCACCCAGAACATGATGGACCGCCCCGTCGCATTAAGACCTTAATGCGATGGGTCAACAGACCACGATAGGAACACATCCCCCACGGACGCCGCGACAATGCGACAGGCCGTACTGACACACCTGCCACTCTAACAGGCATCAGACGACCGACAGACGACAGAAAGTAGTCACGACCCATTGACTGTTTGCGGCACCAAGACACGACAGAGACACCGGGCGCGACAACGACGCGATGCACACGCTCGTCGCGACACAGATGACTGTCACATCGAGCACCCCCGACGCAACACTAACGCATCACCTAGCCTAGACGCATTGGTGGCCAGTCATCCTAGACACTGGACGGAAATTCGGGTCTTATATTCTACCCCCCTTACAACAATTTCGTCCTCAAAATTGGGGCAAGCCCAAAAGATCCGAGGCACGAAACGAAACATAGGGAGTAAACGTAAGACCAATGCGAATAAGCCACTAAGTCTCAACAGGACTTCCTCATGGCAACGACCACACTGCCAAACGCGTGTGGGCACACGAAGCCGGAAAACCAACAGCTCACACAACGGGCTCGAAAACATGGGGAGCACACAACCAAAACCAATGGCTCCCTCCAGCCACACACGAGGGGGGGGGGGCGTCCGAACGGAACGACAACCCCACAGGTTCCGAGCGACGCCAAAATTGGCCTGAACAATAGAAAACGCAAACCAAAAACTGCACGGCTGTAGCCACCAACAGACGTCGCTATTGGAACCAACCAACCAGCAACCCACTCTGTCGCTGGCAAAACCTGACAGAGGGCGCAGTTGCCAACAACCACATGAGAAATGTCTGAGAGTCAAGCATGACACTCGGGAGATCAGCCTCATGCTACTAACAACAGCTAGCACTGGTCACCAACCCAACTGAGAAGTCATGCGAGCGAAGAGAACTAGAGTGACATCATGCTCGCGAAGATCCGCACACAAGGAACGCGTCCACATGTCCACTGTCACCACTAGGTCCCACCCAAACCTTCCTCGCGTCCAACAGGGACAACAAATGCACGCGGAGAACCTTCAAAACGTGAAAAACGGCATCCACTGTCACCACTAGGTCTCACGGAGACCTTCCTCGTGGTCCGACAAGGACAACAAACGCACGTGGATCCAACAAGACTGGGAACCACATGCTCCACAGCGCAACACATCGCAACGAAGCACAGAAGGACATTTGAGTCAAGCCAGAACTTGGCACCATCATAACGTCAACAAACCACGTGGCGAGTACTAGCAAGCCAATAGGCCTCACTGTACCAGACTGACCGACGGAGACTCCACCATCGGCTTCCAGACTCACCAACACCACGCACAAAAGGAGAACCAACGAGGAGTTGGCAGCACACCCGCCATGTGCACACAAGGCTCAGCGCGGGTACCAACATGCCAACCACCAAAAAGACGCACAACCACACAGGAACTGAAACAACTGTAGAGGTCGAAGACAGCACGCCGACCTCAGAGGGACCAAGACCTAAGCAGGGTACCACAACTAAACACACTCGCTCCGAAAGCGAGAAGGAAAACTCGGACACCTGCTACCACCACAGCCTGGTGTACCACCGATAGGGCTACCTAAACAAGGCAAAGCAGCCCCCCGCAGCGCCAATGGTACAACCACAAGGCATAGGCCAGCACAAAGTGTCTCAGAGGCGGAAAGCTCGACACCTCGAACACCGAGCGAAGTCGTGAAACGACACTCAAATCTCACGAACAGGCACACGCACAACCACATGGTGCTATCACAAGCACCAGGAGCCACCAAGGTACAACACAATGCACAAGGCTCCGACAGCACAAAATCGCAACACTCGAGCACGAACACACGATGCTACCACATGCACTAAAAACTAAGCAAAGTGCAACACAGGTGCACCAGCGGCTGAAACAAACCATGGCTAACGGGAAGGAATCCTCATAAGAGGACCTGCCAAAAGCCACACACAAAGGACCGCAAGCCTGAAATGGAACAACAGGCCACGCCAGCCTCAGCCTTCGAGGCACAACAACATG
>JACBKR010005131.1:0-20135 GCA_014218235.1 Colocasia esculenta
CACCATGTAACCCTCCAACATTATACCTGGGCATACACATGCATACATAAGTATACCAAGGTGCTACATATGTAAAATTAGGTACACAATCATCACACGCATAAGGTAACCTACATACGTACATACACACATGCACTTCATATATTCGCACACAATACCTATGAAATGGGCATATAAGGTATACTTCAATATTTAGATAGTACATGCATAATATTTGAATAGATACCTTATACACAAAATCGGCCAATTACTTATATTCACATATATTAATATACATCCACGCATATACACATGCAACATTTTCATGTACGCCATTTATGCAAGAACAAGCAAACAACATATACATAAAGTAGAAGCGGGAAAAAGAAATCGGGGTCTTACACCAGTCTTCGGCGTCCTCAGGTAGCAGGGAATAGAACCAATCTAGGGCGTGCCGTCCAGCGACCGGCGGAAGAGATATGCCATGAGGCGGCGATCATGCTGGTAGGATGCGGACTCATAGATGAAATCTTTGATATGGGTATAGGGATTGCCTGAGCCGTTGTATTTGCGGTACTTCGGCAGCTCGGATGGAGAGGGGACCCATAGGCCATTGAAATTCGGCATGTGCACATCGTGATGCTGCCTAGGGTCGACTTGCTTTCGGAGCTCTTGGAGCTCCTTCTTGATGGACGCCCACTCGGACATCATGTCCGGTGCGGCGGAGGGCTGAGCGCATATGGACGAGGCATGAGAGGTAGGCCTGGCGCGTGGCTCAGGACGATGAGGGGAGTAACATGGCTGATATGGTGGGGACCCGGGGGCCTCGATCACGGGGAAGATAATGCTCAGGTTCAAACGGCGTGAATCGGATGGTCTGAGGCCGGATGGGGGTGTTGTCGGCTCGTCCATGGCGACATGGGGGCCGGATGTAGCTGCTGCGGAGCGTGACGCACCCGCTCTAGGTGAGGGTGAGGAGGCGGCCTTTCCTTTGAGGGCCGTCATGAGGGTTTGGATCTGGGACTGATCAAGCTGAGGATTAGGCGCAAGAGCTGAGTGGCTTGATCGTCCGACTGGGGAGGATGGGTGTTCTGAGGCGGGCCGCCATGTTGTGATGGTGACCTTCAGAGTGTATGGACAGTAGCGACCCAAGCGGGGGTCGACTCCCCGAAGAGATCGTGAGGAAGGGAGTCCTCGTAGTATTGGAGGTGTAGAGGGCAGGGTCCTGCCTCTCATCATAGACTGGGTTCAGGTATGACTCCATATTTGACATGTGAGCACAGAAAGGTGGGGAAAGCTTTTTCAGACTTTGAGAGAAACGCCTAACCTAGACAGACTCTTTGTTACCTAAACAAGCAATCCTATGCAGACAAAAGGAAAGAGAGAACGTCTCACCCAAAGCAAGCAATTTGCAATGATGATGGTTTCTTTAATTGGTTCAAGTTTGCCTTTAGCGATTGACTTTTAGCAAGTTCTCTCCGAGTAAGGAAGGGTTTCCTAAATGGGAGAAGGCTTCCAACTTCGGGTATGACTAGGACTCTCTCTATCTTGCCAAAATGAGTTAGACTCGATCCTAGGTGGCGACGGGTACAACCAGCCCGGCGGCCGTGTGGGAATCCACGGTCAGCGGGGACTTACGGAGGCCCTCAAGCGAGTGCTCTAGTCAGACACAAGGAGTATGTGGCCGAGAGAGCAAGCGTCCCTGAGGAGGAAAACCTATGCTATGAATGGAAAGATGTATGAATCCTATGTGCACCGGAGTGCATGCAAAATTCTAACCTAGTACTAACACAACAAGAATTAGGACTAATTGCTCTCAGAGGCAGAAGGCGACAATGGAGCTGTCGCGACCAATATCGCGACAATGATCCTGTCGCTTTCCTTCTCGCAGTGGACAGAGGGCAATGAGTCCTAATTATGCACGAAAAATCAAGCAACCCTATAACATACAAGACTAGCAATCTCTCAAGAGCATGGAAAAGGCATGGTATGATGAAATATGGATGGAGTATGTGAAAGTAACCCAAATTTGCAAGGAAATTCAAGGACTAGGTACTGACCTGAATGCGACTGAACCCCCATCGTCTTCTGTATCGCGACAATGGCCGTGTCGCTTTCTCCGCAGACTCAACAAATCTTAAATAAATCAAGCAAGCGCAGGGGTAGACTGTGTACCTGATAGCGACGTGACTTCTGTCGCCTTCCTTATCGCGACACCGCCTACGTCGTCTTCCGCACAGCACACAGAAGACAGAAACAAACCAGGAAGGATGCTGTGTACTGACCTGATTGCGACGTGCCGTATGTCGCTAAGAAGATAGCGACGCCTCCACTGTCGCCTTCTCACCCAGAATCGCAGAGCACTGACAAACTCAAAGGAAGAGAACCAAAAACGGAAAAACTAACCACACAACACACCTGTAGTGATGAGGGACGGCATGGAAAGGAAGAACAAGCGTGATGGGCACAAGTGGTCCCACCGTGATCGCCAAAAGGTGTAATCACGGGATTGGTATCCCCTTTTGAATTGACTATGAATATGTAGGGATTAGGAATTGACCGTGATCGCCACCAATGCAATCGCCTCTTGATGTTCAGATGGAGGGCTGACTACCTTGGAAAGGAAAGATGAGGGGAAGGCGTACCTGGTAATGCGACGTAGGAGGCGTCGCCTTACTCTTTACTGACGCGACGCAAGAAGGGGTGCCTTCTTGATCGCGACACAGTAGTCGTCGCCTTCCTCTTCAGTGGATGGAGATTTAGGTTCTTCGTCTTCCTGCTCTCAGCCGGCCAAGGGACATGAGCCTCACCTTGCTCTGACCTTAAAACACCTGCCAAAGTGATTCAAACAAGATAAACACCATTAGAACTCGTGGTAGAAGATCTATTCAATGAAAAGCATATAAACATGAACTAACATGGAGGGAACTCACGAGATTGGGGCTTTTAACCCCTGTGGGGGTTAAGGATGGGTGTGTGTGTCGTGATCTAATGCTAAACTAGAAAGAAAATGAAGCTATGCATGCATGAAATCAATGAAATAAAGAGAAGAAGGAAGAAGAGATTGTGTAGCCGATGGGAAAACGCCCTGGAGGGTCTTGCTGATCGTCTGGAGGGAGAACTCTCTTCGTGGAAGATGAAGCTCTCTTGCTCAGCGAACTAATGACTCGGCCTTGCCAAAAAGATGCAGAGAGAGACGAGGTACTTATGGGTGATATTCCCAACTCGGGTCTGAGAGGAATAATGGGCAAGAGTCCGACTCTGGGTAAGTATGGCTGTGCAAGGGCTATTGGAACTTGGAAAGGGACATGTTAGGAAGGTCTCCTCCGAATTTGAGAGGATTTGGACGTGATTTGGACGTCCAATGAAGCAATTACCATCAATAGCATGTGTCCAAGTTGGCTTCGGATTGAGTTTCTTGTTTAAGGACCAGAATGTGACGGCCTAAGTGGGCCTTCCTGAATACAACTGCTCGATATGTCGCCTTCCTCATATGAAGGGACTTAAGTTATTTTTGATTTTTTGAGGATTTAAAATATGGGATTATGATGGCGACATAGGGGCTGTCGTTTTCAGGAAGGCGACCTAGGGCCTGTCGCCTTCTGGTATTTTCTGCATTTTGGCATGTAATGCGTCCAATTAACCATGTGCAGTCTTCGGAATTGAAACATCGGACTCTTAACTTACAGAGCTATAGTGAGAGAGATTGATTTGACCAGGAAGGGTCCTGCAGGGCGATGAACTAATGGAAAGGATGTCACGATCGGAGAAAGCCAGCTTGACGATGATGAGCCAACGGGGGCATCAATGATACGACAAGGGATTTTGCTCGACTTATGGGTCAGAAATGGGTGTCTACAGTTCTTTCTGAAAAACTTCTCATAATCTGCCATTCATCAACTAAATATTCCTCTTGTGCAATTCTCACAAATTCTTATTGCACACTAATCCTTCTTTTCTCTCTTTCTTTATTCAACTGATCTTCTATACTTATTATACAAATCTTCATATCACACTTTCTGTTACCATCATTATTCATAACAATACTTTTCTCAAATTTCTGACCTCAGGCATATTAAATCTATTTGCCATAAATCACTGTTCTTTTATGTACTAATACTTCTTTTAAGCTGATCTGCTCTTCTAATCATATCAAACTCTTCATAACACTAATTACATTCTTATCCACACTGTTTCTTAATATCATCTGACTCATATCTCTAATGCCACATACATTTGCTGAGGTTCTCAACTGCAACTTATCACACACACACTATTTCTTTATTAATAACATTCTGCTGATCTATCACAGTAATACCCTATACTTGCTCTGTTAACTCTGTACTTTACTAACTTATAACAGGCATATCCCTCTCAGAGCACTACTTTACCTTTTTCCTCTAATCTCTGCAACTGAAAACTTTTAAATACTATACTTTAACTGCACTAGTGCCAGGATGCTACCACACAACTTATGCCACTATCCACGTTGTGGCACAACAACTGCTCACAACTGCCAATTTAACAAACAGAAACACACGATTTACGTGCCAAAAGCTCACATAAAAACTACTTTATATCACACAAAACTGCAGACTTACTACCAGCAGTGGACATTAATCCCTGTATTGGGACATTATACTTTCAATGTTTTTTCATATTCTAACTGGACATTGCTCTGATACCAACTGTGACGGACCAGGGTACTTATGCCCGATAAGGCTCCATATCCAGATCCGCCTCCCGCGAACGGACCAAAGTCTCGCAAGGGATATCTCACAAACGTGTCCAGGAAGAGTATAAAAGACAAACCACAACAATATAAGACACAAGAAAGTACATGTGCTCATATCTGTTCACAAATTTGTACAACTGTCCCATTACATTAATACATGTCCAATTAAAAAGTACAACTACCTGGGGCATACCCCGAGGGAGCACAAGTTCACACAACACTAACTACAACTCAACTGCTAGTCGTACAAGTCTGTCACAACACCGCTGCAAGCCAAACACACGGCAAGCCCTGAAAAGAACTGTAGGGGAGTGGGCCTCAATGAGTCACGGCTCAGTAGGGGTCACCCAAAAACCTCAACAACCAAACAAAAGAGACCTCAACCCCAGAGGGTCTCACTGGCAACACCAATAGCCAACCATTTCATGCTCACATCATAACAATAAATAACAATTAAACATAATAATGATAATAAACATAAAGTCCTCGGAAGGAAGTGGGACTACAGGACTAATATAATATCATTAGTCAGCCCAACTACTAAAGTGCCTAAACCATAGTCTCACTGGCACACTGCTACAACAACTGGTTGCCTAAGCTATAAGCCACACAGGCAAGTCACTGCCTAGGCTGCAAGCTTCCCAGGCGAACCTCAACCACGTGGTACTAGGACAGCCAACCAAGTGCTGGTCCATTAAACCCCAAACCACGATATATCAAAAACTACACACACTAGGTAACATGATCGGCTACAGCAGGCCAATCCATCACATACTAAAACCATATCAAAAGCTTACCTAAAGAAAGGTGAAACATCACAAGTGGATGGTCTCATTACACGACATCCACAGAGCACAGCTCCACCAAACCACAGTACGCCTAGGCCATAAGCCTCATCGGTAAATTACCCACAAAGGGTAACAGGATTAACAACCATAAACTAATCCACAATAACTTATAAACAAAGATCTACTTAAAACGGATAGGATACAACAAGTGGCAGGTCAAACCACAAAACCTCCACAACACACAAGTACCCGAAAAGGTTGGTACGCAATGTACCACCACAAAACTGCAAGGTAACCCACGAAGGGTACATGTACCTGCTATCTCAAGGTACCACAACACAAATACCGTACAAAGGGTACAAGTAGGTGATAAACACCACACTGAATCTCAACTATATTGTGCTTTCACTTAGGCACAACATTATAGGTGAAACCTCAACCGGCAAGTCACACAAGCTACAACCAGAGCAGGCAAAGCACGAGTCGGAAAGGAACGACGCCATCACACGGGAGCGAACTACTGGCTAATCATGCCAGTATCCAACCCGGACAACACAACACAAGAACAACCTCTCAGCCTCGCAGTCACGGATGAAAGGTCCAACTGCCGCTCCACGATAACAAGTCAAACAACTGTGGAGACCAACCAACACCACACCTACAGACACACAGCTGCAGGCCCATGCCTGGCATCTCTAGGGTCTCTGGCTGGAGCACCCTAAAGTGAGGCACTGGAAAACAGGACTAGCTGGGGACCAGTGACGTCTACTGGTGTCCGCACCCCCAACTACGAGCGCGCTACAAGCGACAAAAGAACAAACTCTCGGAAGTCACTGTTCCACTGCCGTCTTTCCCTCAGTCGGACTACAACTCAAATTCAGGAGTGAGGGTGTCCAGGAAGACGACACAGACCTCGGCGGTACCACACTGTACCGGGACAAACCCCGAGCACAACAAACACACGTGCCTGGCTCACAAAGAACCTGGGTACCCGACTAGAGAGGCATTCTGGAATAGGCGCCGGACCACCACACTCGGCTAGCACAAACCACAACACTTATACGTTATTACAAACCACGATACACGTGTGAGGAATAGCTTGTCCTGGTCACTCGTGACCTACAAGCTAGTCTACACAAACACATATATAACCGTATTAATAATAACATTATAGCCTAACATCGGCCACCTCGTGACCTCCGTGGCAACACACACCACTTAACACATAAATCAGTATAATATTCTTTGAAGGACAACAATAAACCAAGGCTAGGTCGGTGTGGACCTTCACTGCCCAAGTATTACAATATAACCACATAAATCACATTATAATAATCATAATATCGACCTCTAGTCATGCTTACAAATGCATGTCATCCGAATCATAAAAACACTTCCAATTCTTGGCTAGGCTCACACAAGAACCTCACTGCCATAACACCATAGACTCACCACAATTTTTGGAGTACAATTAACACAATAACGTACAATGTGCCATGCACACGCAAATCACATGCACAACACCCAAACCACGTAGACACCACTTGTATAATACACCAACAGGGTGCACCACACGTCCAACACCATAAATCGCGGAAAAAGGAAACACAGCTTGCTGGGAACTTCATCAGCGGATAGACGGCAATATCGACCGCCGCTAACGAGGGACTAACGGCAACATCGATTTCCATTAATATTCTACCTGAAGAACCTAACGACAACCAACCTTGCCGTCAAGATCTTCCCTGAAGAGTTTAACGGCAAACGATCACGCCGTTTATCTCTTCCCTGAAGAACTCAACGTCAACATCCCTTGACGTTGACTTCTTCAGCTCCCAGCAACTGAACCAGCCACAAACCACATCCCCTGAGAGCAATCCAGCCTTCAAAACCGCGACGTGATGAAGAGGGAACACTTCCTCTCACCACTACACATCACCGTAATGTCGGAAAAACACGATCCAACGCATGGATCGGCCAAACCACCCTAAAACCCGACAGAAAGGAAAACCTCCCCAAAATCACGATTCCACGCAAATTACACGCAACAGGCATGACATAATACACAAGAGAAGCTAAAGGGCTTACGTCCCTACCTCATAAACGCATATAAACCCCGATAGAACCTCGATTTGCACCGAACCCCCAGGAGCTTCCCGCGAATACCGCCCTCCAATCCGTCATTCCCCGCCTGATCTGCCGCTGCTGCGCGCATCACGGCCTTCCCACGTGCTCCCGTCAACCGCCGGAAGTAGTGAAAAGGCACAAGGGTACAGGTGGGGGAAGAGGAGGGAAGAAGGTGGGGAAAGAAGAAGGCTCGGGTTGCCCCTAAAAACACAGGTGCCTCAGGTTAACGTCAACCTCTGCGCCGCTAACCAAACCGCCGCAACTAGGCGTCCACATCGATCGCTGCCAAGTTCATGCAACAGAACTCACTAGAACGAACGATAGACGTCCACATCGATGGACGCCAAGAACATGTTAACGGCAACACCATTGCCGCCAACACACATTAAACGACACACACCTGGACGCCAACCCACTGTTGATGTCCAGCGCACTGAACACCAACACATATCCATAACCAATCCTGGTAAGGATCCAATAAGAAACACACAACACAAGTCGCACTGGTCAAGGTGTGACCACCCCATACGCTAAACCGAGGATCCACGAAGATCCGAAAAACGCGCGACGTTACAGAGGATGTGTCCAAGATGGCCTTTAAGACCCGTTACAGACATTATGAGTTTTTAGTTCTTCCATTTGGTCTGACCAACGCCCCTGCAGCGTTCATGGATCTCATGAACATGGTGTTTAGACCTTACTTAGATAGTTTTGTTGTAGTGTTCATCGATGATGTGTTGGTCTATTCTCCGGATGAGGCCACACACCGTCAGCATTTGAGGGTAGTGTTAGAAGTTCTCCGAGAGCAGAAGCTGTATGCAAAGTTCAACAAGTGCGATTTCTGGATGCGCGAGGTTCATTTCATTGGCATGTTATTTCCGGTGCTGGTGTAGCAGTTGATCCAGTGAAGGCCCAGGCTGTGTTAGATTGGGAGATTCTCAGGTTCCCATCGGAGATTCGTAGTTTCCTTGGTTTAGCAGGTTATTATCGGCGATCATTGAGGGATTTGCATCTATCGCCACACCTTTGACTAAGCTAACCAGGAAGGTGTGAAGTTTGTTTGGTCCGAGAGTGTGAGAGTAGCTTTCAGTTGTTGAAGGCTAAGCTTACTTCTGCACCGGTATTGGTTTTACTGAGTGGTGAAGAAGGTTTTGCCATTTACTTGGATGCATCTCAGATTGGTTTAGGCTGTGTGTTGATGCAGCAGGGAAGGGTAGTGGCATATGCTTCTCGCCAATGAAGGAGCATGAGCGTAACTATCCGACTCATGATTTGGAGCTTGCGACAGTGGTTCATGCACTGAAGATCTGGAGGCACTATCTTTATGGTGTCAGATTTGAGGTGTTCACTGACCATAAGAGCTTGAGGTATCTCTTCTCGCAAAATAAATTAAACCTCTAGCAGAGAAGATGGATTGAGTTCCTCAAGGACTACGACTTCGATCTTCAGTATCATCTAAGGAAGGCGAATGTCGTAGCAGATGCTCTTAGCCGAAAGAGGTCTTTACTCCAGTAGGATTGGAAGATGTTGGAGGATGCTGTGTCACGCCCCAACGCGGAATATCGGAGCGCGAAGGCAGTTGCAAGAAAAGGTATAGAGCGTATACTAGACATCAAACCATTGCACACTGAATAATACTAAAGCAAATCTTTCTCATTAATAATTTTCCAAATGTCTAGTTACAACCACTAATATCAGAGCCATTCTACAGGGCCCAATTACATTTCAATAAAAGGAAATGACTAACTACAACTCTAAGATAACATAATGACTCGAGGGTACTCCTGGCTTCACTCTTGGTCATTCCCCTCTTCGTGAGTGTATGTGTCATCCTCGGTCTCACCTGAGAACACAACATCAAATAACGTAGGTGAGCGATAACGCCCAGTAGGACTTAAATCTCAGGCTCAAGCAGGCTTTAATTAATTAATGCATTTAATGGCAGAGTATCTAAAGATAGCAGGTACAAGAGAGTCAAAATATAGCAAGAGATAGCACAATAGCACGAGAGCGAGTATAGTTTCCAAAAATAGCACAAGTATCGAGTATAACACGAATAGCAGGATGGCCATAGCACAACTAGCACAAGTATAGTAATAGCACGACGAGTATAGCGCTTGTTTGTCATTCTAGACATCGAGAGAGTATAGCACATTTTGTGTTTTGATTGTCACATAGATAGTCGAGATAGATAGCACTTGAGTGTAATGCCAAACACTCTGATCATTTAACTCCCATGGGCACTAGCACTTTCGGGCGCACATCCCAGGACCAGATCGGGCCCTTTATATATTGCCAGGCATTGGTTATATTGTTTATCTTTAGACAATCAATCAATGGCCAGTATAGAGTACCAAGAAATAGATAAGAGCACAAGATGAATAGATGAGCTAGTAGAGTGAACGTGAATAGGTGAGTGAGTAGAGTATAGATGAGAGCTAGTGGACATTGCACGTAATACGTCGAGTAATCAGGCGATAGTAACAGTTGCACAACACGCGCACTTGGTGTTGGCAGTCAGGTGGAACTCACGACCCTACCACTGGCCTTGTTATGCACAGGTCCAGAGGTCCGGCGTGATTTAAGACGAGAGTGAATCTCTAATAGCCGTTGGATCATATAGATCCCTAAAGGGTATCATAGGTATTAGGGTACAACCGGCTCGTCGACCATGTGGGAATCCATGATCAGAGGAGACTTACGGAGGCCTTGTGTAAGAGTTCACTAGTCCGGCGAAAGGAATATCCGACGGAGAGTTCACCATAAGCCAAGTAAGATGTGTATATAAAACATGTGCTCGACGTTCTAGAGGAATTCTAGAACAGTGGAGCGTCGATATCGGTATTAAAAATAATGCAAGAAAACGAATGCAAGTCCTTTAAAATAGGGCAATTAATATACTTTATTTCAATAAATTACCAGATACATTATGAGATATTTTCTGCAAGATTTCAGCCATAAATGGATGGTTCATGTGTGTGCAAGTGCAAGAGAAATCATAGATAGAAATAAGTCGTGAACATGTATTTTAAATCATTCAATATAGCACCATTTTTAAGTAGGGTTTTTACTGGGGGTATAACCGTAAGAAGGCGTAAGGATTATTTAGAAAGTGACAGAAATATTTTATTTTATTTTTTTATGGGTTTTTCATCAAAAACTTGTGAAGGCGACATAGGGCTATAAGGATGGCGACATGGGCCAGGCAGAACGCGACAGGGTCTTGCACAGGTCGCGACAGGGCATGCAAATCGGGTACTGAGAACGCGACGGCTCACCTGTCGCCTTCTTGGTAGCGACAGGGAGGGTGTCGCAATCAGGCCCCAGAAAGCGACATGTCGAGGTGTCGCCTTCTGGTTGTCTGCGCCTGACTCTGACAGGAGTCAGACCAGACATTGGATTGCGGACCAGAATATTTAACTTTCGATACAGGGTCATTTAGAAAATCATAACTAATTGTATAGTCAACGAAAAATCATGAAATCAGTTGTAAATTAAACTAGACATGTAAGGATACCTCCAATAAATAGGGATTCGAGAGAGAACATGGTTTGAACATGGTTTGAGAACAAACAAGAATGAGTAACATAGAACCCGACACAAAGAGCAAGATGGATTTAATTCGGGCAACATGCTCAATGAAATTTAGGCTTTTTAGGGGCAAATGATCCCTAACAATATGAAGTATCTACAGTAAAACTTTCGTAGCATGGGATCAAGTATACATAGAGATTTGAATTAAACATGACATCTCGGGGTTATCATGTTTGCAGTTCTTCAAAAATTAAGAACAAAAGATAGGATGGATGGAAAAATATGAACTTGGGGGTTTCGTTCAAGAGGGTAGGAAGAACCTACAGAAAAAGTTTCATGATTTATGCTTGTGAGAATGCCTACCTTTGACTCGATTTGTCTTCTAGGGCTAGAACTTGAAGAACAAGGGAAGAAGCTTCAAGCTCTTTTTCTCTCCACGAAATCCTCTCCTCCTTAGCCTCCTCTCCACGTCCAGCAACTCTTGGCAACGAGCTAGGGTTGCCCAAGAGAGTTTAAGAGGTATATTTATGCAAGTATGTATTTCTATTCCTACTACTACTCTAATTCCTCTTAAATTACGAAATTTCCTTACTCCCACCTTCCTCCTTGCTTTCCAATCTCTATTTAGACTTGGAAAAGATCCAAATTCGTGCTAAATCATATAGGGTAGGTTTAGGAATCCAATTCCAACTCTAACTTCCTATTTAATGCATTAAATACCCCTTTTCTATTTAGGTAATAATTTAGTTACGAATTTAGGGTATTTTCCTATTATTCTTCCTTTGTAAATTCATATTTTTGACCTAATAAATTCTAGAAGATCCATTAAGCAAAGCCCATTACTCTTTTCCATTTAATGGGTTTTATTTAATGCTCTATTTAAATATCCATTTAGCTAGGTTTTAATTCATTATTTTAAATTTTTTATTTTTCACAAAAATTCAGGTTGCTACATGCAGCATGTGCGATGACTGAGATAGAGCCATTATGTCAGGATTTTGTAGCTCAGTTGTCCATTCGGTCCACTGTTTTGGATGAGGTGATCGAGCAGCAAAAGGCCGACCCTAGACTCCAGGAGTTAGTGGGCAAGGCAGGCAATGCTCGTGATGAGGATGGTGTGATTAGGTTCCATCACCGAGTCTGTGTTCCCGATATTGTAGATGTCCGTGAGCATGTTCTTGCAGAAGCCCATAGGTCTAGATTCTCTATTCATCGGGTAACACTAAAATGTACCAGGATTTGACGAGATCATTTTGGTGGTATGGCATGAAGAAGGATGTAGCGGATTTTGTATCTAGGTGTTTAGTATGCCAGCAAGTGAAGGCCGAGTGGCAGCGACCATCTGGTCTTATGCAAAAGATGGAATCCCAATATGGAAGTGGGAGGCTGTCACTATGGATTTTGTAACCGATTTTCCCAGATCAAGAAGGGGCAATGACTCGATTTGGGTAGTTGTAGATAGATTCTCTAAGACTGCGCATTTCTTGCCTATGAAGAAGAAGCAGTCGGTTGAGAGTTTAGCTAGGTTGTATGTTAGTAGCATTATTAGATTGCATGGTGTGCTGAAGTCGATCATTTCGGATCGAGATCCGAGATTTACTTCGAGGTTGTGGAAGGGTCTTCAGGATGCATTAGGTTCTGAGTTGAAGTTTAGTTCGGCGTTCCATCCCCAGACAGATGGACAGTCCGAGAGGACTATCCTGACGCTAGAGGATATGTTGAGAGCGTGTGTGCTGGATTGGAAGGATGATTGAGAGCGTCATTTACCTCTTGTGGAGTTCGCATATAACAATAATTTTCATGCGAGTATTGGTATGGCTCCATTTGAGGCGTTGTATGGAAGGCCTTGTAGATCTCCTTTATGTTGGGAGGAGACCGGTGATAGGCAGTTGATTGGTCCGGAGTTAGTGCAAGAGACTTCGGATAAGATCCAGCTTATCAGGAAGAGGCTTGTTGCGGCGCAGGATAGGCAGAAGAGTTACGCCGACAACAGAAGGAAGGATTTGGAGTTCGAGGTTGGCGAGCATGTCTTTTTGAAGATTTCGCCTACTCGAGGTGTTGTCAGATTTGGCAGGCATAACAAATTAAGTCCCAGATTCATTGGCCCGTATGAGATTCTCAGACGTTTGGGTAGCGTGGCATATGAGCTAGCTTTACCTCCGTCGTTAGCTAGTGTTCATCCTGTATTCCACGTATCTATGCTCAGGAGATATGTCCGAGATCCATCTCATGTTATTAGTCACGAGCCAGTGGAGATCCAGCCAGATCTGTCATATGTTGAGCAACTAGTAGCTATTCTTGACCGAAAGGTTCAACATCTCCGAAACAAGAGTATTGCGTCCGTGAAGGTGCTATGGCGGAACTTCTCGCGAGAGGAGGCTACTTGGGAGCTTGAGGATGCTATGATGAAGAAGTATCCCCAATTGTTTGAGTAGCATTGGTCTAACTTTGAGGACGAAGTTTCTTTAAGGGGAAGATGGTGTAAGGCCCTCGAATTTTGCCCTCTTATTTAGATGTTTGGTTGTGTAATGTTTAGATGCTTGTGAGTATAGTTATGTGTGTATATATATATACATGTATGTATTTCTATACATATTATAATTAAATAAAGTTGAACATGTATGTATGCTTGTTTAATTATGTACATATGGTGTTTATGTAATACATTGTACATTATATGTATGTATGTACATAGTGTAAGCTTGGTGTTCTGCATTTCTATGTTCTGGCCAAAAGACCAGTTGGCGTCAACATGCATGGACGTTAGGGGTTGAGTCGACGTCCAAATCGATGGACGCCAACTCCTAATAGACGGCCACCAATGTGAACGTCTATTTCCCCAGATTTCTGTGGTTTGAGATCCGAAAATGGCCGCGATTTCTTCACCCCCTGTTTAGGAAACCTCCGCCCAACGGTTGATGATCCAATTGTCCCCATGTAATTTAAACGAATTACTTATCTATTTTGGTGATTAACAAAACTATTCTAACGAATTTTCTATAAGTCTTGAGCACAGGAAATAAAACAAAAACAAACAAGCCAAACTGATAAGTATCCTTCATACTAGCAGTTTAAACTTCATAGCTTACAAATTTTTCTAAGTACACATCGGCTCTCCAGTTGTTATAATGATTTCCTTAGAATCATAACGATTTCCTCATACACATCGATTTCCTCTGAAGTGTAACGATTTCAGTAGAGTCATAACGATTTCATACTCATAAGGATTCGTTATCAAGTTTAGTATCATAACGATTCGTTAAGTGATCACAACGATTCGTTAAGTGATCATAACGATTTGTTTCATAACGATTTCTTAAGTGAGAACAACGATTTGCTCTCACAACGATTGGTTATTGCATCGATTTCTTAAGTGAGAACAACGATTTTCTCTCACATCGATTTCTTAAGTGAGAACAACGATTTGGTCTCACATCGATTTCTTAAGTGAGAACAACGATTTGCTCTCACATCGATTTCTTATGTGAGAACAACGATTTGGTCTCACATCGATTTCTTAAGTGAAGAACAACGATTTGCTCATAACGACTTGGTTCACAACGATTTGCCTATACCGTCATAACGATTTACTCTTATAACGATTCGATAAGTTACACAACGACTCTGTCACTGTAACGACTCATTAAGTTACATAACGACTTGGTCGCCGTAACGATTCGATACAGCAAACAACGATTCACTTACAATGTCTTTAACGATTTGATTATAACGACTTGTGCATTACGATTTGTGTATGCATCTGTTTACTTATGAATGCACAACGATTTCATAAGTCAGGTACATAACGATTTCATGGAATATAACGGTTTGATTTTCGAGCCAATATTTGTATACGTTGAAAAGTCAAAGTCTTCACGTATATCTTTCTGACAACCATGCATTTATTATGACTGAACATAGCACTACAGTGCATGCAAACGATATCTTCTATTCTCATGCTTATTCTATAAACATCTTTTTAGAAGAACATAATGGAACTGATGAACAGTCCATCCCCACGTAATTTTAAATCAATTACATACTTATTTTGGTGATAAACAAAACTCTGTCAAAAGTCTTCTAATACATTTCATAAGTCTTAAAGTACAGGAAAAGCACCAGGTCAAACAAGCCCACAAAAGGTATGCATTACTTCTCTAAAGCTTTAATCTCTTCAACATATTATTTCTCTAAGTCCAGAACGATTTTCTTATAAGCATATCGATTTCAAAAGAATTATCATAATGATTTCCCTTCTGGCTGAAAAGTCATGTTGTTTCAATCAAGTCGATGCCGTAACGATTCTATAAGTCATCGCAACGACTTCTTCAGAAAGCGTAACGACTTGCTCGCCGTAACGATTCTATAAGTCATCGCAACGACTTCTTCAGAAAGCGTAACGACTTGCTCGCCGTAACGATTCTATAAGTCATCGCAACGACTTCTTCAGAAAGCGTAACGACTTGCTCGCCGTAACGATTCTATAAGTCATCACAACGACTGTTGACTGGAAGCTTCCACAAATCCATCAGTCTAACGTTCACCAAAGCTGTGAGACAATGGCTATCTCATCGTCTACATTCAAGATGAAGATATATATATACGACGGAAGATTTGAAAAGAACATACATAGAGAATCAAGAGAAAAAATCAACTGAGTAGTCTTTCAAGTCTTCTCAAGAATTCTAGAGCCAGCATTTTTCCATTCCATTCCGCCTTGGCTCTTAGCTCCCTGTGCTGTGAGAAAAATCAGAAGAGATCTAGAATAGTTCTGAGAGAGAGCACCTGTGTAGATCTGTAACTCTCAGTGCTTGTAGCTTCAGATCGAGTTCTGTTAAGCTTGATCTAGGGGCTAGTCAATCCTTTTTCAGATTCCCTTGTTTGTTTCCCTTCGGGTGTGAAGGAAGACCTGGTGGTTTCCAGGGTGGTGTTTCTTTTCCCTTCAGGAATGAAGGAAGACCTGGTGGTACCAGGGTGTTGTGTTCCCTTCGAGTGTGAAGGAAGACCAGCTGAGCTGGGTGTTTGTTTCGTCCATAGGGGACTGTACCCTAGATAGTGGAATCCTGAGGTTTGCTCAGGGACTGGACGTAGGACTCCTAAGGAAAGGAGATCCGAACAAGGATAAACCTGTGTGTTGTGTGATTGTCTTCTTTGTGTGATTGTTCATTTTACTAACCATTACTAATCTCTTCCAAGAACGTTTTTGTGTTTGTTTAAGTTCAGGTCTTAACTAAGTAAATATTTTTAAAGACCCATTCACCCCCCCTCTGGGTTCGCCAACCGGGCAACAAGTGGTATTAGAGCGTATTAGAGCGAGTCTCTTCGACAAAGAACAAGATCTAACGATCTGAAGAGTAAAGATCCATGGCAGCCCAAGTCACAACGAAGGTCAGTCAGTCAACAGACCTCCCTTATTCGATGGTGAAAATTATACCTATTGGAAGACAAGAATGGAGTACTTCCTACAAGGATATGATTATCAAATTTGGTCGATAGTAGAAGAAGGAGATCTTTTGGTAACAAATGAAAAAGCTCAATGGACGGATGAAGACAAGAAAAAAATTTCTCTAAATTGTAAAGCCAAGAGCATGCTGTGTTGTGCGCTAAGTAAGAAAGAATTCAACAGAGTTTCAGCTTGCAAATCCGCAATGGAAATGTGGGAAAGATCAGAATCACTTACGAAGGCACAGATATCAAGGAGACAAGAATAGATATTCTTGTAACCCAATATGAGCGATTTCAAATGCATTCAGGTGAATCCATAACCCAAATGTTCAGTAGATTCACAGACATCACTAATGGGTTAGCCGGATTAGGAAAAACCTATGAAATGGGAGATATGGTCAGGAAAATTCTTAGATCCTTGCCATCCTCATGGACTCCAAAAGTAACGGCCATTGAGGAAGCCAATGATCTGAAGAGAATGTCTCTAGAAAAGCTAGTTGGGTCACTCATGGCCCATGAGATAAACATGGAGAGATTAGGAGAATCCTCCAGAAAGAAGCTCCTCCGTCAAAACTGATGCGACTCGCTCAAATGAGGAGACTCATCTGAAGAATCTTTGGACAACATGAGGACAACAAAGACAGTGATGAAGAAGCTATGCTGTCAAGAAGACTGCAAAGGATCCTTGCCAAGAAGAAAAAGTTCCAGTCCGGTAGGAGGTATTTCAAGAAAAACAAAGATTTCAAGAGACCAGACGAAAAGATCAGAAGAGAAATGAGCCACTCTGCTACGAGTGCAAGAAGCCAGGACACATGAAGGCTGAGTGTCCAAAGCTCAAGAAGCCAGAGTTTAGAAAGAAGGATAACTCCAAGAAGTTCAGAAGGTACAAGAAGAAAGCCATGGCAGCTGCATGGGAAAACAGCAGCAACTCAGACAGTGAGTCAAGCTGCAGCAGTGATGAAGAAGAAGCCAACCTGGCTTTTATGGCAAATACCGAGGATAAGGTAACTTCTGATTCCTCTTTTGATTCCTGTAATGATTCAGATTCAGATAACATAGAAGAAGCTTTTAATGAACTATATGACAAATACAGAAATGTATGCAAACTATTAAAAGCTTGTAAGAAGATAATGCCTGTCTTGAAAATACTAACTCAGATCTAAAAACTGAAAATGAGGAACTAGAAAAACAAATAACGGAGTTTAAGAGAAGAAGTGAACTATTATATGAAGACTTAAAAGAGAAGAATAAACAAATCATTAAATTAGAAAAACAAGAAAGCTCAGATGAATTAAGAAAATCATAAAAGAACTAAATGAAGAAAACAATAACTAGCAAGCACTCTAGAAAAATTCACAAATGGGGAAAACTCCCTTATATTAAAAGGAGCTAGAAGATCAGGTAAAAATAAACGAGGAATAGGATATACACATCCAGACAATGAAGATACAACGATTTACCCTAAAACATATCCAACTCCAAAATTTATACTCGAACAAGACATTGCATACAAATCTAACATTAAATATATTAAAAGAGTAACAAAAATGTCTTGTTGCAGTCATTACAACAAGTTAGGTCACATAAAAGAAATATGTCCAAAAAGACATAAAAAATGGATAATAAAAAGAAAAATGTTGTTACTAACCCCAAGGATCCAATGAAACTTGGGTACCTAAAACTTGAGATTTCTATTTCAGGTCAACACTCGAGCATCCAAATGGTATTTGGACAGTGGATGCTCAAGGCACATGTCAGGAATCAGAAGCTTTTCACCCACCTCCAAGCTGAAGAAGGGACAGTCACCTATGGAGATAATGGGAAAGGCACAGTAGTAGGCAGCGGGTCTGTGAACAACAAAGGAAAAACAGTCATTGAAGATGTATTATTGGTCAAAGGATTGAAGCACAATCTAATTAGCATTAGTCAGCTGTGCGACAGAGGCCATCAAATCAAGTTTCAAGAGTCTAGGTGTAGCATACTGAAGGATGGAGAAATCATCTTTGAAGCTAATAGAGAAAAGAATTTGTATGTACTCTACCTTGAAGAACTCAAAGAGCAAAACGTCTGTCTGGCAGCTAGTAAAGACAAGTCTACTAAATTGTGGCACAGACGTCTTGGACATTGCAGCATAGATGGCATAAGAAAACTATTGAAGAAAAATCTTGTGGAAGGTCTACCAAAAGTCAGTGGAAAATTGGAAGGTGTTTGTAAACCTTGTGCTAAAGGAAAGCATACCAAGAGCTCATTCAAGTCAAAAACCGTGGTAACCACCTCAAAACCCTTAGAGCTCCTACATATGGATCTATTTGGGCCAATGAGGACTACCAGTCTTGGAGGAAAGAACTTTGGATTTGTCATAGTTGATGACTATTCAAGATTTACATGGGTTTCATTCCTAGAGCATAAAGATGACACTTTCGATAACTTTGTCAGCTTCAGCAAGAAAGTTCAGAAAGATCAAAAGTTCAGTATTGTGTCTATCCGATCAGATCATGGTGGTGAGTTTCAGAATGAAAAGTTTGCTAGATTCTGCGAGAGTCAAGGATTGAGCACAACTCTCAGCACCAAGAACACCACAGCAAAATGGCATTGCCGAGAGAAAGAATAGAACCCTACTGGATATGGCGAGAACTATGCTCTCAGAATATGATCTGCCAAGATATTTTTGGGCTGAAGCAGTTAACACAGCAAGCTATATTGTCAACCGAGCAATGATCAGACCAATCCTTAAGAAGACCTCTTATGAACTGTTCAAAGGGAAAAAGCCACAGATCAGCCATCTCAGAACCTTTGGATGTCCATGCTTCATTCACAACAATGGAAAAAGGGACATTGGTAAGTTGGATGCCAAATCAGATGAAGGCATCTTCATGGGTACACTTCTAAACCCAAAAGCTATAGAGTGTTTAATAAACGTACCTTATTGATTGAACAGTCTGTGCACATTATTTTTGATGAACTAACCTTTCCTTGAGAAAGGAAGTAGATAGTGATAATGATAATGCAGATGAATTGTCCAAGAAACTAAAGACACATCAATCGAGGACAAGGATGATCCGCCTCTGGAAGAATTACAACAAGAAGAAATTTCTCATGAAACTCTTCCAAAGGAATGGAGATACAAGAAAGATCACCCACCTGAAAACATCATTGGTGATCCATCTGCAGGGGTAAGAACAAGAGGTAATGTGATCCCTTGTGATTACCTTGCATTTGTATCTCAAATAGAGCCTAAGACAGTCAATGAAGCACTTACTGATGAATCTTGGATAATGGCCATGCAAGATGAACTGAATCAGTTCAAGAGAAATCAAGTATGGTCACTTGTTCCTAGACCGTCAGATCATCCAGTTATTGGCACCAAATGGGTGTTCAGAAATAAACTAGATGAATCTGGTGCAATCTTAAGAAACAAGGCTAGACTGGTAGCTCAAGGCTATTCTCAAGAGGAAGGCATAGATTTTGATGAAACCTATGCACCTGTAGCTAGACTTGAGGCCATTAGAATATTATTAGCTTACGCA
>JACBKR010005132.1:0-20115 GCA_014218235.1 Colocasia esculenta
TTTTGCCGGAAGCGCCGGTGGTGCGGCTTCATCGGAAGCTTTTCGTGTCTGTCTTCTCGGGATCATCTTCGACAGCATGTTGGAATCCTGCATTTGGGATGTTCGCACAGGTTCCTCCTCTCGTCTGTGGACGTTCGCACTGATGTTCTTCTGGTTTCGGAAGAGCAGAGGAAGGAGGAGGCGAACGCGGGAAAGAGGAGAGAGGGTAATTTGGGAAGCCGACATTTGAAGTGGGATTTGACCATGTCATTATGACATTCGGTCATGTCACCCGGCGGAGGGGGGTGGAGGTGATGGGGCGTCCGAGCGTTGGCGGGCCGAATCCGCGGCGTGGAGGGGGCCGCGGTGACATGGCGCGGACCAACGAATCCTGTTGACGTGGATCAATGGGTTGACGGAAGTGCAAGAAGACGTGGCTTTGTGCACTTCTCATAGTATTTTTAACCGGCCCGTTCAAATTAAAGTAGCTGCGCGCAGGGGTACTTATCATAACGCATGCACAAACTTCTTCACATGGAAATTAATTAAGCTAGCTAGCTGGTGCCTCTGATCACGTTTTCCTGCTGATCACATTGAGAAAAAGACGTGTGTAACTATAATTAACATAACATATATGGTTTGTGTAGAACAAAACAAAGGCTTTCACATGCTGTTCGATCGGTAGCGTACGTGTTTAATTAATCCGGTCTCATTTTCGGTCGGTCGAGCTCATGTGCACTTCGAATTGAACAAACCTTAAGGGAGACGGTGTCTTCGTGAAGAAGACATTCATGTGATGAAGAATAATATATATTGTACGTGCTTGGTTCGATATGGGCAACGTGGCAACGTCGATCCTAGCAGCTAGTTGATATATATATATATATATATATATATACGCGTACAGGAAGCTTCTTCCGTCTCTATAGCTGCATGTCGGATCGTACGTCTGACATTTTGTGCGTGCGTGCGAATATTGTGTCTCTTGACATTAATAATTAATACTGTTCGAACAATTGGTATTCTGTCTCTTGTTTTTTGACGGGTTATGCCTCTTGGCAAAACCATCATTATATATTGTTCGAACAATGATGGTAATTTTGTCATATTCGCACGCACAAAAATGACAGATCTACGACATGCAGCTAGAGACGGAAGAAGCTAGCTTCCTGTGCGCGTACGTATGTATACCAGCTATCTAGGTTGCCCATCGAACCAAGCACGTACGTACAATATATCTTCATCGATCACAATATGGCCTTCTTCACGATCCAAGACAGTACCGTCTCCGAGGAACAGCTCGACCGACCGGAAACACGTACGTACGCACGCTACCGATCGAACAGCGCATGTGAAAGCCTTTGTTCCACACAAACCATGTTATGTTAGTTACACTAGTAGACGTCTTTTTTGAATGTGAGCAGGAAAACGTGATCAGAGGCACCAGCTGGCTAGCTTAATTTCTATGTGAAGGAGTTTGTGCATGCATTAATTTTTACATTAAAATTCAAACAAAAACGTGATAAAATTTAGGTGGGATGGCTTCTTAATTTACACTTTTGCCTCGAATACTTATAATGGAGCTGTCAAGTTCTCTTATATATATATTGAGAGGCATTAAAATTTGGTGTCTTTGATAACGAGATAATTAAAGAGACCAAAGATAGATTAGTCGTGTATATGTTATTCATGTTTAATGATTTTTTTTTGTTTGAAATGATTTAAATGAGAGATAATTTATTAGTTATGAAGGGAGATAATTTTTAATATGATGTAATATGACATAGTGTGTATAGTTATCACATCTTTATATCTAATTTAACACCATTTATATATCTATGTATAAGGAGAGATATTTGATTTTTAAAATAAATTATAATAATTAATAAGTTATCTCTATGGATAACTCTTATCTCCCCTCCATATACAGGTGGGATAGTTATCCCCCTTTATCACATTTTTTTTATCATGAATAATTTTTATCACTCGGAGTTAAACTAAACATGTTATCAAATTATCTGCTGAATTAAAACATGTGTTAAAAAGGGGATAAATCTCTTTATCATGTTATCAAAACCCCATGGAGTCCGGACTTCTCAGTACATGGGAGGATCGGACTCCATACGTATTAGAGGCAAAAGTGATGGGCCCACCGATGTTTTACATAACAATCCAAACAGAAACGTGATAAAATTTGGGTGGAATCGTGGATGGTCTTTTTTGTACTTTTATCTCTAATATTTATGGAGTCCGGTTCTCCCATGTACTGAGAGGAACCGGTCAGTACATGGGAGGATCAGATTGAGAGCCTGATTTTTCTCAATACATAAGAGGACCGTAGTGGGTTCGCCTATGTTAATTTTACATAAAAATTTAAATAAAAATGTGATAAAATTTGGATGAAAGAGATTTTTTGTACTTTTATCTCTAATATTGATGGAGTCCAATTCTCTCATCTACTAAGAGAAACTAGACTCTTATGCATAACCCTACCTACTTTGAACGGGTTATAAACACTACATAGCGAGCAGATCTAGCGAGACTCCAGTTCCAGTATAAATATGTTACTCCTCTCTTGTTGTGGTATCTGCACGTCTTTCAATTACAAAAGAGTACTCGAGTTTTCCTCAAATCCTTGTTCTCTCTCTCTCTCTCTAAAATCCTCATCATAACTTTCTTCTGACCATCATATATATATACGTACCTTGAAATATACATGCATTATCCAATGTCCATTCGCACTAGTCTGCCATTATTCAGGACTGCTCACTTATAATTGTAAGATTTAATAATTAAACATATATAAACAGAAAAGGCAGCCAGGAGCATATAATTAAGAAGCTCAACCTCTAATTACTGCATGTGTACTGAACCATATATCTCCTTTCCAAAGGATTGCGGGGAGACGGGCGTGAAGCGGTGAAGGGTGCCAGTGTACAGCAAAAGGTATGTGCCCTCCCTAAACTCTCATAATAGTATATATACTCTAGCTTGTAATCCATTTTTTATCATAAAAAATGTCGTCACATGTAATTAATTTCTGTC
This sequence comes from Colocasia esculenta, assembly GCA_014218235.1. Classification (NCBI taxonomy): domain Eukaryota; kingdom Viridiplantae; phylum Streptophyta; class Magnoliopsida; order Alismatales; family Araceae; genus Colocasia; species Colocasia esculenta. The sequence continues at coordinate 3,025 of JACBKR010005132.1, forward strand.
ACTTTTTGAGAGAAGAGTATTTGCCTCAAGAGGACTTTTTTTATATTAGATCTATTTCTTTTCAAGAAAACTTCAAGACACAAGGTACGTGCGCTCTTCTACATATAAGCGGTTGGGAGCAGACTAATATAAATTTAGAAAGTGTAATATACAAATGAATCAATGGTATTCAAGTATATTATTAAGCATATGTAATTTAAAAATATTATGAGTTTAGAAAGCATACATGAAAAATTAGTAACTTTTGTTTCAAAGAACATGACTTTTACATTATGGTTAAATTGTTCTAAATATTACTTTTGCTAATGATTATTCATGGAAATATGATGAGATGAAAAGTTGTGATTTAATCATTTTTCTCAAAGCACCAGAGATCTATTTAACTTGAAAATTGTACTTTAATTTGTTTGCAAGAAAGTTTGCATATGATCCAACGGCGAAACTAAAGACAAAACAGATGAAATTTATTTGGGAGGATAGTCATGAATATTTAGGTATATATATATGATATATGTAGGCACCTTATACGTACCCAACTTTGCTCAGGCCTTCCTTCTATTCACATTGCAGGAGAGCGCGCGGAGGACTCCGGTTGAGTCGATCGATTAGAATTTTTGTTTAAAAGTAGAAGGTCCCGAGTTTGATTTTTGGGGAGATTTATCTGATTTACATGTAATTTTTGAGGTGTGTAGATCTGAAATTTTTTCGATCAAGTGGGATAAGACAATATAGATACACGAAAAATAGAGTTGTCAAGTCCTGATTTTAGAATTCACGAACATCAATTCGTAAGTCCACAAAATCACACCGGACGAGATTTTCTCGTTATAAAAAAAAAAAAAAAAAAAAAAAAAGGAGGCGCGCGCACGTCCAGATTTTAGCAGCCGGCGGGGGCAGGCAGCAACCGTATACGACAGTGGCAGCGGCCGAAAGCGATCGAATATCTAAAAGGCAAAATGGCTGGTCCGGGATCAATTACCACCAAGTCCTTCATCGTCGGTCTTAATTTGCTCTTCCTTCATCTTTTCATCTCGTTGACGAGAGGTACGTAAGTCAGTTTAGAAGATCAAGTGATATGTATATATATAGGTTTATTACTCTTGTATATTATATTTAAATATAATATGACTAAATAATAATTTATGTGACATCTTTCACTAAGGAGTGATAAAATAGTAATCTAATTATTAGGTGTCACATAGACTTGTTATCTAATCATATTGTACTTAAGTATAATATGAAAAATATAATAATTTTTCTTATATATATATATATATATATAGAGAGAGAGAGAGGCTTTAACGTACATGATCAGCTTGCTAGCTAGTGTATTATTACAGCTTCATCGATCATATTATTATATATATAATGTTGTTGCAGGAGTGCTGTACCTTGCTCCATCTCCAGCAGACAATATTAATCGTCCTCCACAGTTTAACTTGTCGTTCGACGTTGAAGAGACGACGACCGACGTTGGGAAGAGGCTTATAGAAGGCTGGTCGAATCCTTGAGGACTCGGTTGGGTTCTGGAAGTAGATGGGCGCGCCTTGGTGTTCCTGTGCTTCACCCACAGCCACCGGAAGGTCAAGTGCCCACTCGGTGGTTCCACCTTGTGTTGTTGCGAGGCCAGGATGGTGTTAATATTACCTTGAGGATCCGCGGGGACAACCTCTACGTGGTGGGCTTCCGAAGAGAGGGAGTACAGATCATGATCAATGGTGGGAATGCAAGGAGAACAAAGAACTGATTCACGGCTCTAAACCACTGGCCTTCTCTTGTAACTACAACCATATCGAGGGGGCTGCCGGTCTGCATGCGCTTACCGAGGTAGCCCTTGGCCGACACGCACTCAGGTATGCTGCTGCTCAGCTTGCTGCGGTCCATCTCCCCGACGGCGATAGCCGATCGACGGCGCGGTCGCTGTTGGCTGTGATCATAATGGTATCTGAAGCCACCAGGTTCCGAGAGATTGCCGACCTCTTCATGGTCAGGGTTGGGTATGGCGAACCACAATATTTGACCCCAAGGATGGATGCCCTCGTTCGTGGATGGGCAGACATATCCGAACGCATTTTCCGTGCGGACCAGAATCCGGAGCACGGCAGGACTGATACCTTTCCACTGACGTTAAGACGAGGAGGGGCGGAGGTTGTGCTCTCGACAGCTCATGCAGCCGAACTTCTACTCGGCATCTTGCTACTACCCCGAAACTGCCCATGGCTTCCCGGACCACGCATACAGCTAATTACACTGGCGCCGGCACAGGGATTAGGCGGCGGCGGCACCGGCACCGGACACTGCGCGCAAGGGCGGCCATTGTTGGAGGTCATCTCCGTCATCATCAATGACATCGACGGGGAGGATCCTGGGCAGCTCTATGGCACCATCAGGGTCACCGACGCGCTGGGACCCCAGTCCATCTACGATCGAGACCGCTACAACTATGAGAATGTCTCCCCGGGGAAAGCCGCCACGCTCACCGGCCCGCCAGACAGAGCCATCTCAGCCCTGTCGACCATCACCATCGATCTCGATCTCTGGGACAGAGACTTCACTGCTCTTAACACCGACGACCAAGTAAGCAAGGCGCAATCGAGTGGGATCACTTGGCCTTCGCCAAGAGATACGACACGCGCCTGAGCCAAACGGTTACGGGCACATATGGCTCTGCTACCGTCAACTACGTTGTGTTCCTTGATGCCGTTGAGGCCAAGTTCGAGGTCACCCTCCTCCGGGGGAAGGATGGGGAACAAGAGGAAGTTTATGGGCGTATCGTTGCTGGGATCGGTGACCTTGGGATTGAAAGCGTGCTCTTCTCTACCACGAGCTGTGATTACTCCCAAGTGTGGTACGGGGACCGCATCCCATTGCAAAGAACAACAGTAGCAGTGCCGTTGTCATCCTACGTTCGAGTCTCAGCGTTGCTGTATGATTATGACAGCTCCAGTGCCGATGACGAGATCGCCGGTGGGTGCACCTACTTTGGAGCTAAGTCATCTGGAACAACCAAATGGCGTATCACCGGCCAATCTGGTGAGATCGAAGTCAAGGTCACTTGGAACCCCTCTTACTAGCTACCTACCTACTGGTGATGGGTAACAACAATTCATCTATGTTAATTAACATGGCGGCCGTTTACGTACGTACGTACATACGCACGCACGCACGCACGCATTAAGGCCGGCCTATATATATTATATATATATCAGTTGTATTAATGTTACATGCTACAGCATATATGTTCCGTGGCCCTGTCGAAGGCCTATATGATGAATTAAAGGTTATGTAGTCGCTGTCTTAAAAAAAATGTATGAATATAATATTTGTTACAGTACTCCATGCGGTTTTTTAATATGATTTTTAATTTTTTTGAATATTTTTTAATCACGTCCAGAACCCAATAATCATCCCGTAAAATGGATGCATTGATGATTACAGCGCCCGGAAATTAATGATTAAAAATGAAAAAACGGACAGATAAACAGTGTTTGGTCATCGGTCTGTTTTTTTCTCTATCGTTCTTATTTATTTTTAAGTTAAATCGAATCAAATTGATTTGATTTGATTTCAAAAAACTTCAGTTTGATTTGATTCATATTAGATTCGAATGTGATTTGATTTAGTTTAATTTTTTAAAAATTTCTTATAAATTAAATCAAATCAAATCAAATCAAATCACGAACATCTCTACCGCCGTTGCCCCCCCACCCCACCCGACCTTCAAACAGTCTTCCCCTCTTCTGTTTCGTCTTTGAATTCTTTGTTTGACCCCTTATAACGTGTGGTTTCCACCTCCTCTTTCTAGGTTCAGATATGTGACCTATTTTGTATCCCTATGCTTCTCTTCTACTTCTGTCCCTAACTTTCTGTCTCCTCCTTTCACCTCGGTTTCTTTTGTGAACTTCCAACCCATTCCCTCATCCGGCTATTTCTCTCCCTTTTGGCCCATTTTGGGACTTTACCGATGGCGTAGCCTAGTTCTCCTTGGGACCTCTGGCAAGCTTCGCCCCTGTTGCCCGGCCATGACATTTTTTTTATAAAAAATTGTGTGTTTGCTCCCTTTAATGTTGCTTATGTTCCAGGATCAATGTTAAGGCCAAAGATTTGTCAAGACTTCTGGCTCCTCTCCACTCTTCTTCCCTCAAGGTGGGGATTTCAAAGGTTTGGGTTAGCTCGTGTTTGAGACTTCATCCGCATATCATGTTCGAGAGTGCTTCTTTTGAGCTTCTCATTTGTTGCACATATGAGTTGCGGTTGTTCTCGTTCGGAGTGGGTGATTACAGTGGCCTAATGAACACTTCGCTTGGACCTCATCTATGTGTATTTGATCCTGATTTTTATGTCTGTTTTGGCAATGTTGTGTTTGTAATCTGGTGCCCTTTTTTTATCTACCCCAGTTGGAATATATCTTTCAATGCTTGTTTACTGGGTTGGGTCACTTTTCTAGGTGGACTGCTGCCACCATATCTGCTTACTTGCAGGGGAGGGCGACAATCTTATGTCTTCTCTCTTTCGTTCTTTTTGTACCTCTCTTTTAGTATAATATAGATATCATCTTACTCGTATTAAAAAAAAAATAATAGAGGAGATGAAGCGCCTGTCACCATTTGTGACGTTAATGCATGTCTCACATTAAAATTGCTGTTGGCAGACAAACAAAATGGTGGTGGCATGTTATCCACCAGCTATATATATAGCTTTCCTCGAATTTTCTAACACGCATTAGTTACTTCCCAACAGGCCAACAAAAGCATAGCTTTCTACAAGTTCCCCTGTTCACATGGCCACAATGTAATAATTGGGCCATTATATAACTATCATAAGCAATGTTTCCCCGATCAGAATACATAAGAATTCATTCTCGCTTAGAAAAATAATCTATATCGCCAAAGATTAAAACGAAGTGCTAGGATAGACTTGGATACCTAATCATTTAATCTTAGATGTAACCCATCGTCATGGATGCCGGCCCTAATAAAAGAAGTTGAACAAACCCAAATTCTTTTGTTGTTCTTGGGGGAAAGAATCATGATATACAGACTTTTGGCCACAGCGAATCGCGCATTAAGAAATTCCTCTCTTCTCTTCGTTAATCCTTCCCAACAGCTACCTGCCCCTCTTCTCCCGGCCTTATCCTCGCATCACTCTCTTTAAATCTTGGGAGGGTCTTCCAAGGAGGTAGACCTTATACTCACCTCGCTCGCTCTTCACCCCTTCCTTTCTTATCTCTGCATAGGTGTGTCAACGACTCCACACTCGATCGTCTGTACTGCCAGTCGTGGGAACATAAGCTCCTTCCCGTCCAGAGGATTACGGTGGTGTTTGATAACACTTATTTAAAATGTCTAAAGTCTAATTTTCTATCTATTATCTAAATCTGTAATTCAATAAGTACTTAAAATAAATTAGACTTCTATTAAGAGTTGTTGATAAACAACTTAAATGACATCTGAATTAATATATTATTTTACATAACTATTTTTATATGTTTAAAAATATGTTTAAATTTATTTTTTAATTCCTATAATTATATATATATATATATCTCAACTATCTTATATTCACATATAAATTCTTAAATTTTATATTACATAAATACTCTTACATACTTAAAAACAAACCAAGTTCTCTCACTCTCTCTAAACATATTTCCCTTTTTCCTCTACAATACACCGCTGCCGCCACCATCCCCATCCCCACCCAGGCACCCACAAACCAAACCCTTCTCTCTCTCTCTCTCTCTAAACATCTTTCCCTTTTTCCTCTTCAATCCGCCGCTGCCGCGTCCTTCTTCGCCTGCAAATCTCTAGATCAGACGAGGGAAGAAACCCTCATAGCAGTCACTTGGCGAAGCTACCATGGCGACGCTTAAGGACATACTACCTCCGGCGAAATCGGCCTCGGCATCCTTCTACGACCACAGCAAGGATCTCTGGTTCAAGGAACGGTACAGCGGCCCCGCTGCGGATGACGGAGGCCGCCCTGCCTCCTCGAAGCCGAACCCCGTGCTGCCCTACGGGAAGCGGTTCGGCTTTGTCCCCCGCAAGCCCGAGAACTTCGGCGACGGCGGCGCCTTCCCGGAGATCCATGTGGCGCAATACCCTCTGGGCATGGGCCGGCGGGACGAGAAGGGCGGCTCCAAGATCCTGCCCTCACCGTCGACGCCCAGGGCAAGGTCCGGTTCGACGCCGTCGTGCGACAAAACGAGAACACCTCCAAGATCGTGTACTCACAGCACGGGGACCTCCTTCCGAAGGTCGTCGTGGGGGAGGGCGGCAGGAGCGAGGGGGAGGATGACGAGGTGGAGAAGGAGATCGAGGAGACGACGCAGCGCACCAAGGAGGCGCTCGAGAAGATTGTCTTAAAAAAAAAAGTGCCATCGCCTCACTTTTTTTTAAGAGACAATTTAAGACATAAGATATCTTTTTAGACATCTATTATATGTTTTACCAAACAGTCTAAAAATGCAATGTCTAACCGCTTCAGACAATAGATATGCAATAAGAGTTATCAAACAGGTCCTACGTCCACAACAGCACTGTTGACGGCAAATTAATTTTTTAGAGCCCAGAGAGGGTTGCAACCAAAATTTTTTGAGTTTATTCTGCATATTGTTTGTGGGCCAAATTTAGAAATGAGGCATGCAAATTTTAATACACATGTTGGACTTAAATTTTAAATGGGCCCAATAGAAAGAAACAAACAAAAACATAAAGTTGGGCCCAAAAATCAGATCCGATAAAGCCCATTTAAAGGGCAACCAAAGAAGTTATTTTAAGCGACCAGTCACCCCCTTCTAGAAGAGCCTCCACACTTCATCTCTAATAAACTTGGGGTAAAAAAGTAAATAAAGTAGCTAAATATATATCTGACTTAATTAAATGTGAGCTGACACTGTCAAACTAACCTGAAGTTGGGCTAAACAGAAGCATGAGAACATTGAACAGAGGAAAAGCATAGCATCTCCGAATCAGAAGCTAATAAAAAGAGCTAATTAAGTCTGAATTTTCAATGATAAATTATTCTGAAACGAAGATTTGATGAATATGGCTGATGAAATTAAGTAAAGAAATCTCGGATTTGACTGAGAATGAACTTTAAATTTTCTTGGGTTATGTTTGATATTTGAATAGATTGAAGATAGAGTGAAATTATCTTCAAAATTTAGAAGATAACTTCAAATTATGATATCATTTTATTCCCGACCCATCCAAATATCCAACATAGCCATTGGGGTCTGGCATAGCCTGGGCATGTATCGTGGACTGAGCTGGTCTTTTGGATGTGAGGAAAGAATGGAAACAAACTCATAGTGACAGGATTGCTGAGCTAGAAGAGATGCCTTTTTAATCATTGTTGGGAACCTTTCTTAAGAGAAGACATGTGCATTAAGGCAATCTCCGAGGAATACCCAAGGCCAAGATGGCATGACTAACTGAACCATTGTTAGAGGCAAAGGGGCATTGTTGGTAGCAGTGATATTTGGACTTGTTTAGCACTTAAAGCGCAAGGAGAAAGATCTCAAAAGGCAAAAATGGGATAATGGAATAGGTCTGTGAGGCTATTTGATGCTCAGAATTTTTGGGATAATAGTGAGCTGCAACAGCAAGAAATGTTAAAAAAAAAAACATTTGAACAGTGCTCTGAAATTAGAACTCTAAATCTGCTGACTAGAAGCTATGAGATGACAGTGAATGTTTGCACCCATTTCTTGGTGCAATTGGGCTGGCGGCCCAATTAAGTGCCCAAAGGGATAAACCCGGTTCCACTTTAGGGGCCATGCAAATATTACAAAAAAAAAGAAGAAGAGAAGAGAGCTGGCTGCAAAAAGTGGGGGAATCTCCACGGCTCTGCCACCTCAGTCCTTGAAAAGGGACTTTAAAAAAAGAGAAAGGCTTAGGGTCTGTTTGGTTGTACTTAAAATATTTTCATAAGAAAAAAGTTTTCTTCGGAATAACTTTTCCATGGAAGTTAAAACACCATCGGTCATTTGGATGTATGTAAAATATGTTTCAAAGAGATCACGCGCTGGTCAGTTGCAAGATAAAGTTCTTCTTGCCGGAAGCGGGGATGCCCAGGGGGCTGCTGCCTAGGAGGGGGATGACATGGCCCTTGGGAACGCCGTGCTAGGCGGAGAGCCGGAAACAGAGCGAAAGTCATTCGCTCAGGCTGGCCTTGCCCAGGATGACCGCCCCCGCCGCCCGCAGCCGTGCCACCACCCCCGGCATCCCGTCTCATCACCGACCCTAGCAGAGCCGGCGACCCTGCCGTGGTGTTGATGTTAGTCTTAGGTGGACAACAAGCCAATCAGATATTGTATCTTTTTGTTCAGTTATTAATAAAATGGCATTTATTTATTATTTTACTGTGTTGGTATTATAATAAAGTCCATGAACATGTGCAATAGTGGGTAGACTATGATGTGTGATCATACTAATGAGACTACTCACTTAATAAACACATATTCTAAATGTTCCTATTCGGTGGATGCCTAAGAAGGACATCAGATATCCGAATAGAATAGTATTGTTTACTCCTGCTCATATGATGAGGGTGACTGATCTCATAGTCATGTGTGTGGAGACACTAAGGAGAAACAATAGGTGCTCTTTAGAGAAGAGTTCACTGAACTGATCCAATAGAATCACTGGATGGAATTATACGTAACTGTCAACCAGAAATATTCAATTTGTCGCAGTAGTGTAGATGATCTTTAGACCTGAGACACCAAAGACACCTTGTTAGTGGACTTCTGTGTTTTGAGTTTGACCTACGAATCTCTATTTCAAGAGATTCCAAACAGTCAATGTTCGGACATAGCGGAAGACCTTCTAAGGGGATTGAGTGGTCAATAAGGGATCATTTGCCCTCGGTACACAGATGGAGAATACTCAAGGGAATGATGCAATGGAGTCCTTGGCCAGGGCAGACAAAATATCAAAAAAGAAGTTTTTGATATTAATCTAAAGTATCGAGTCCCAGTGGAACAACAAGTTAGGATTTGACAGTATACCATATCCTAAGTTGTTCAAGAGTATTGTGCAAATGAGAGATTATATCTACACGGTAACTGATGACGGAAAGGTTCCTTGTGAGGGTTACACCACCCCAAGACCTTTCGGGTTCACGTGGTGTTGCTTGGCACACAACGTGTTCGGAGGCCCAGATGAGTCGACTAGATAAAGTTCACTCGGATTGTTGATTAATATGATATTAATTAATTATTAAGTTAGTAAGTTACTAATTTATTGGGCCATTACTGGATTGGTACTTGGGCCTAGAGTGTAACGGACCGGGGTATTTATGCCCATTAAGGCTCCATATCCAGATCCGCCTCCCGCGAATGCACCGAAGTGTCGCAAGGGATATCTCACACACGAGTCCAGTAAGAGTATAAAAGACAAACCACAAGAATATAAGACACAAGAAAGTACATGTGCTCATATCTGTTCACAAATTTGTACAACTGTCCCATTACATTAATACATGTCCAATTAAAAAGAGTATAACTACCTGGGGCATACCCCGAGGGAGCACAATCTCACACTACACTAACTACTACACTACTGCTGGTGGTACAAGTCTGACACAACGCCGCTGCAAGCCAAACACACGGCAAGCCCTGAAAAGAACTGTAGGGGAGTGAGCCTCAACAAGTCACTGGCTCAGTAGGGGCTACCCAAAACAACACTGACACCACAGACACCTCAACCCCAATGGGTCTCACTGGTAACAACAATAGCCAAACCATTTCATGCTCATATCATCACAATAAATAACATTTCAACATGCTCATGATTATAAACATAAAGTCCTCAGAAGAAAAGTAGGACTACAGAACTAACATAATATCATTAGTCAGCCCAAATATTAAGTGCCTAAACCACAGTCTCACTGGCACATTGCTACAACAACGGGTTGCCTAAACTATAAGCCACACAGGCAAGTCACTGCCCAGGCTACAAGCTTCACAGGCAAACCCCAAACATTCAAGTAATAGGACTGCTAACAAAGAGCTGGTCCCTTATACTCCAAACCTCACTACGTCGGAAACTACACGCAAGGTAACGGAACTGGCTACCACGAAGCCAATCCATAACTCACTAAAACTATAATTGGAATCATACCCAAGAAGAGTAAAACTCAACAAGTGGAAGGTCTCACACGGCCTCCACGGAGCACAGCTCTACTAACCACAATAAGCCTAGGCCATAAGCCTCATCGGCAAATTACCCACAAAGGTAACATAATTAATAATCATAACTAATCCACAATAAATTATAAACAAAGATCTACTTAAAAAACAGATAAGATACAACAAGTGGCAGGTCAGACCACAAGACCTCCAACAACACACAAGTACCCGGAAAGGTTGGTACACAATGTACCACCACAAAATTACACAGTAACCCACGAAGGGAACAAATACCTGCTACTCCGAGGTACCCAGCAAGAACACCCGAACAAGGGTACAAGTAGGTGATAAACACCACACTGAACCATAATTATATTATACCTTTAATTAGGCACAATATTACAGGTGAAACCTTAATCGACGAGTCATACAAACCACAACTCAGTCACAACTGTGCCAACACCAGGGCACACCTCAACTGGTCAAACCTTGACCACGAGTCACAAACTCACAAACCACAGTCGCTGGCAAAGCACGAGTCAGAAAGAACGACGCCACCACACGGGCACGGACTACTGGCTGATCAGGCCAATATCCAATCTGGACAACACAACACAAGAACTACCTCTCAGTCTCGCAGTCACGGACGAAAGGTCCAACTGCTGCTCCACTAGGAAGAAGTCAAACAACTGTGGAGACCAACCAACACCACACCTGCAGACACACAACTGCAGGCCCATGCCTGGCACCTCTAGAGTCTCTGGCCGGAGCACTCTAAAGTGAGGCACTGGAAAACAGGACTAGCTGGGGACCAGTGTCGACTACTGGTGTCCGTACCCCCAACTACTACGCGCTACAAGCGACTACACACCCACAAACACAAGCCGCTGCCCTACTGCCGTCTTTCCCTCAGCCGGACGTACAACTCAAGCACAAGAGTGAGGGTGTCCAGGAAGACGACACAGACCTCAACGGTCCCACACTGTACCGGGACAAAACCCCGAGCACAACAAACACACGTGCCTGGCTCACAAAGAAACTGGGGTACCCGACTAGAGAGGCATTCCGGAATAGGCGCCGGACCACCACACTCGGCTAGCCACAAACCACGATATTTACATATATAGCCTTTACTTATAATTCACAATTTACAAGTGTTAGGATTAGCTTAACATCGGTCACCGTGTGACCCCAAAGCTATCCCACACCAACACAAACTGAACCACAACTTGCCTATCATTGGTCATCTTGTGTCCTCCAAGCTAACTCACACTAACATATATATAAATCACGATAGCCAATCATATTTGGCCTATCATTGGTCATGAGATGACCTTCGTAACAACACACCATTTATTTACTTCATAAATCCATATAATATTATTCAAAAGACAACAACGGACCAGGGCTAGGTCGGTATGGACCTTCACTGCCCAAACACCACAAAGTCATGGCTAGGCTCACACAGGAACCTCACTGCCCAGTTACTACGACAAATCATAAGAATTACTTTACGACAAAGTGTGTAGTACACACACACTCAAACCACGTAAACAACACGTGTATATTACACCCTGGTTGGTGTACCACACGTCTTCCACGTAAACCACATGCCCAACATATGGACAACGCACTCCAAGTGTGCCACGGGTGCCAACGCACCACACATACCACGTAAAGCGATTACGTACATCACACATCATTCATGTAAAACATGCCCATTACATGAGCAGTATAGAGCATACCAAGTGCACTGGCTCACACCGGTCATCGCCATGCCACACAATCACACATTATTCATAACCAAGAAAACTACATAAGCAACACTCCATGGATACATGCACAGGTTGACGGCAACATCGACTGCCGCTTAAAGAAAGTAAACGGCAAGCGATCTAGCCGTTTATATCTTGGCTGATGAACCTGGCGTCAATCGATGTTGACGCCAAGCTCTTCAACCCCAAACCCTGCAGAAACCCTAATCCGAGTCTACAGATTTTCCAACCGTTAAAATTACAGGAAAATGTACTGAAACGGTTCTTTAAACATGCATGAACCCAAAACAACCCAACACAACATGCTTCGTACATTAAATTACTCAAACCACCCATTAACCCCACATGGTGCAACTTGATCCGAAAATACGATAAAAATACTGGTTCAAGTGATTAAGTCGTGTTTTAATGTTCTAACAAGCTAACAGGGCTCGACCCCTACCTCAGAAATGCAATTAAACTCCCGAAGAACCTCGAATCACGCCGAAACCCGAGAAACGTCTCACGAACACCGCACTCCAATCCGCCATTCCCCCGCCCATCTGCAGCTACCACGCGCACCACAGCCATCCCACGAGCTCCCGCCAACGTCAGAACCGCAAAGAAGCTCAAGGGTGAAGGTGGGCGTAGAGGAAGGGAAAGAGAGGGGAAAGAACGGGCTCGGGTCTGCCATAAAACCACAGGCATGCCAGGTTAACGTCAACCCTTTGGCCGTTTAACCAGACCGCCACAACTAGACCCCAAAGCTTGACGCCAAGTTCAACAGTCAACGTCCTCATCAATGGACGTTAACCCATGTTAACGGCACACCACTGCCGCCAACACACAGTCGACGTCACCCACCTGGACGCCAACACACTGTGTCCAGCAAGCTGAACACCACACGGACCCAAACCAAACCCGGTAAGGATCTAGCAAGAACACACAACACTAATGGGCCTCACATTGGCCACCAAACCCGCTAAAGCTGGATCCACGGGGATCCGGAAAACGCGCGACGTTACATTATTATCACCTAAAAACAATGTCGTCCTCGACATATAACAAATCACAATAAACCAAATTATCACCTAAAAAACAATAAAGCCAAACACAGAACAAGTAGGATACTTTTTCTCTGTTTTAGCTTTTCAATTCATCTCACAATTACTCTGTTCTGCCAATTCCATTGCCTTTCTTTAGCTTTTAACCGTAGGTGATCCTTCTTTGCCAATGGTGCTTTATCTCCTTGGATTGAACCTGTTTCCACAATTTCCCAACTGTGTTTGCAATATTTCCTCCGAGATCGTTTTACCTTTCTTGAATATCTTACACTGCAATATTCTATCATACTACCATTTTCTTTTTCCATTTATCATTGTCTGCCTTATCTTGCCTCATCTGCATTTATATTCACAATGATACCTCTTCAAAAAAAACCAATCACCATTTTTGAATTTCCTGCGCTTTCATATTATTCTGCTCATACCGCTTAAAGTCAATCTCTGATCAAAGACCATAATAAACTCTGCTCCTTCATTCCACTGCGCAAAATTTTTACACTTCTCTCTTTATTCAAGCAAACTTGAACAATCTCTGAATATTAAATCCTTCTTTACTTCCGCTTCCGCTGCGCTACTTTGATCACACTGAACACTTTTACAAAATATTTCACAATTTCTGTTCACAGTATTACTTTCAATACTTCCTTCTGGCTTCAACTGCTTCTCAAAGCATCTCATTCAATTAATTCATGCTGAAGAAATTACTGCAATTCTGATCTGCCAAACCGCTATTGACATATTGTGCTTTTCATATATTTTTCCTGTTTTACTGACATTCTCTGGTTAATCTCATAATTCTATTGCATAAACTTTTCAAATACTCTTTAATTAATCTGTTCCTGCTCCTGCATGAAACTCTGAAATATCTTAATAACAATTCCTTTTTGCTCAATTAAATCATTTCTTTGCACCAATATGCAAACTCTAACTGACATTGCCTAACTTATCTGACTTTATTAACTTCATCATTTACTAAATTCTTCCTTTCTCTAATCCATATTTTTTTTTTATCTAAACTGCCAATCATCAACTAAATATTCCTCTTGTGCAATTTCACAAATTCTTATTGCACATTAATCCTTCTTTTCTTTCTTTCTTTATTCAACTGATCACTTCTATACATATTTATACAAATCTTCATATCACACTCCTGCTATTATCATTATTCATAACAACACTTTTCTCAATTTCTGACCTCAGGCATATTAATATGTCTGCCATGAATTACTGCTCTTTTATGTACTGATACTTCTTTTAAAGCTAATCTGTCTTACTTAATCATATCAAACTCTTCATAACTCTAATCACATTCTCATCCGCACTGTTTTCTTAATATTCTCTGACTCAGATCTCTAATGCCACAGTACATTTGCTGAGATTCTCAACTGCAACTTATCACACACACACTGACATGTTGCTTATCACCTTGTTACCATACACCTGTCTCTGCCAACTTTCTATCTCATATAACTTATTTACGGAATTCCATATCCAAACTTGTTAATCTCTTCAATTCCTTTAACTGCAAATCTTTAATAACCAAACTAATCCATCACAGAAATACTCTATACTTGTCTCTGCTAACTCTGTACTTTATTGACATATAACAGGTATATCCCTCTCAGGGCACTACTTTACATTTCTCCTCTAATCTCTGCAGCTGAAACTTTCAAGTGCTATACTTTAACTGCTTTAACTGCACTAGTGCCAGAATGCTACCACACAACTTATGCCACTATTCACATTATGGCACAACAACTGCTCACAACTGTCAATTTAATAAACAAAAACAAACGGTTTACGTGCCAAAAGCAAACGTAAAAACTTCATATCACACAAAACCTCAGACTTACTACCAGCAGGGAACATTAATCCATGTATTGGGACATTGTACTTTCAATGTCTTTTCATATTCTAACTGGACATGGCTCTGATACCAACTTGTAACGGACCGGGGTATTTATGCCCTTAAGGCTCCATATCCAGATCCGCCTCCCGCGAACACACCGAAGTGTCGCAAGGGATATCTCACACACGAGTCCAGTAAGAGTATAAAAGACAAACCACAAGAATATAAGACACAAGAAAGTACATGTGCTCATATCTGTTCACAATTTGTACAACTGTCCATTACATTAATACATGTCCAATTAAAAAGTACAACTACCTGGGGCATACCCCGAGGGGCACAATCTCACACTACACTAACTACTACACTACTGCTGGTGGTACAAGTCTGACACAACGCCGCTGCAAGCCAACACACGGCAAGCCCTGAAAAGAACTGTAGGGGAGTGAGCCTCAACAAGTCACTGGCTCAGTAGGGGCTACCCAAAACAACACTGACACCACAGACACCTCAACCCCAATGGGTCTCACTGGTAACAACAATAGCCAAACCATTTCATGCTCATATCATCACAATAAATAACATTTCAACATGCTCATGATTATAAACATAAAGTCCTCAGAAGAAAAGTAGGACTACAGAACTAACATAATATCATTAGTCAGCCCAAATATTAAAGTGCCTAAACCACAGTCTCACTGGCACATTGCTACAACAACGGGTTGCCTAAACTATAAGCCACACAGGCAAGTCACTGCCCAGGCTACAAGCTTCACAGGCAAACCCCAAACATTCAAGTAATAGGACTGCTAACAAAGAGCTGGTCCTTTATACTCCAAACCTCACTACGTCGGAAACTACACGCAAGGTAACGGAACTGGCTACCACGAAGCCAATCCATAACTCACTAAAACTATAATTGGAATCATACCCAAGAAGAGTAAAACTCAACAAGTGGAAGGTCTCACACGGCCTCCACGGAGCACAGCTCTACTAAACCACAATAAGCCTAGGCCATAAGCCTCATCGGCAAATTACCCACAAAGGTAACATAATTAATAATCATAAACTAATCCACAATAAATTATAAACAAAGATCTACTTAAAACAGATAAGATACAACAAGTGGCAGGTCAGACCACAAGACCTCCACAACACACAAGTACCCGGAAAGGTTGGTACACAATGTACCACCACAAAATTACACAGTAACCCACGAAGGGAACAAGTACCTGCTACTCCGAGGTACCACAGCACGAACACCCGAACAAGGGTACAAGTAGGTGATAAACACCACACTGAACCATAATTATATTATGCCTTTAATTAGGCACAATATTACAGGTGAAACCTTAATCGACGAGTCATACAAACCACAACTCAGTCACAACTGTGCCAACACCAGGCACACCTCAAACTGGTCAAACCTTGACCACGAGTCACAAATCACAAACCACAGTCGCTGGCAAAGCACGAGTTAGAAAGAACGACGCCACCACACGGCACGGACTACTGGCTGATCAGGCCATATCCAACCCGGACAACACAACACAAGAACTACTACCTCTCAGTCTCGCAGTCACGGACGAAAGGTCCAACTGCTGCTCCACTAGGAAGAAGTCAAACAACTGTGGAGACCAACCAACACCACACCTGCAGACACACAACTGCAGGCCCATGCCTGGCACCTCTAGAGTCTCTGCCCGGAGCACTCTAAAGTGAGGCACTGGAAACAGGACTAGCTGGGGACCAGTGTCGACTACTGGTGTCCGTACCCCCAACTACGAGCGCGCTACAAGCGACTACACACCCACAAACACAAGCCGCTGCCCTACTGCCTCTTTCCCTCACCGGACGTACAACTCAAGCACAAGAGTGAGGGTGTCCAGGAAGACGACACAGACCTCAACGGTACCACACTGTACCGGGACAAAACCCCGAGCACAACAAACACACGTGCCTGGCTCACAAAGAACCTGGGGTACCCGACTAGAGAGGCATTCCGGAATAGGCGCCGGACCACCACACTCGGCTAGCACAAACCACGATATTTACATATATAGCCTTTACTTATATTCACAATTTACAAGTATTATGATTAGCTTAACATCGGTCACCGTGTGACCCCAAAGCTATCCCACACCAACACATAACTGAACCACAAACTTGCCTATCATTGGTCATCTTGTGTCCTCCAAGCTAACTCACACTAAACATATATATAAATCACGATAGCCAATCATATTGGCCTATCATTGGTCATGAGATGACCTTCGTAACAACACCCCA
>JACBKR010005133.1:0-20199 GCA_014218235.1 Colocasia esculenta
AAGCTGACCCGGGACCGGAGGAGCGAGAACAGAGGGATTAAAAAGATAACTCTTTAATTCATCAAAGGCCTTCTGACATTTATCGTTCCTATTAAACTTCGCCTCTCCTCTAAGCATCTCGTAGAAGGGCTTACAGCGGATTGAATGCTGGGAGATAAATCTCCGAATGAACTGGAGTCTGCCAATTAGCCCTCTAACTTCTCTGTATTCCTAGGAGGAGGCATGTCGATTATTGCTTTGGCCTTGTTAGGATCAATTTCAATTCCCCGCTTGCTGACTATGAACCCAAGCAATTTCCCCGAAGAGACACCAAAGACACACTTCTTGCGGTTCATCTTAAGATTGTGCTCTCTAGACCTTTGGAGAACTGCCCGGAGGACCTCAGCATGGCCATGTCGAGTCTTTGATTTTACCAAGACATCGTCCACATAGACCTCCATGTGCACATGCATCATGTCATGAAAAATTGCCATCATTGCCCTTTGATAGGTTGCTCCCGCATTCTTCAATCCGAGGGCATGACGACGTAACAGTAAGTCCCCCAGGGCATTGTAAATGAAGTTTTCTCCTGATCTTCCTCCGCCAAGCGAATCTGGTTGTACCCAGAGAAGCCATCCATAAACGACAACAGCTCGAAGCTGGCAGTATTGTCCACTAGGACATCTATTGGTGGGAGAGGGAAATCGTCCTTTGGGCAAGCACGATTAAGGTCACGGAAATCTATACAGATCCTAACTTTACCGTCCTTCTTCATTACAGGGACGATATTAGCTACCCACTGTGGATATAGCACAACCCTAATAAATTTGGCTTTGTGCAACTTGTCAACCTCCTCTTTGATCTTGAGTGCTAGCTTAGGATGTAGCCTTCTCAACTTTTGTTTGACGGCCTTTGCGTCGGCTTTTAGGACCAAACGATGCTCGACCAAAGAGGTATCGAGTCCCGGCATGTCCTCATAAGACCAAGCAAATCCGTCGGAAAATTCTTTGAGAATGGATACCAGAGCTTCTTCTTCTTCAACACTCAAGTTGGCACTAATCAAAACTGTCTTCGGGGATTCTTCAGTGCCAAGGTTGACCTCTTAGTAGGCTCGTCAGCAGCCATGGTTGGCTCGTCGAACCTCTTTGTGCCATCCACATAGGAGCTCACTGGGTCCTCTTCTCCTAACCCAGGATCTCCCGACTCACCCTCCTCATAAAAATCTAGCAGATAGACACCTAGACCGTCATCTTCGGAGTCACCTTCTTCAAAATCTGATTCTACGAGAGCAGGGTCCTCAAGAAATTCTGGCACCTGACTTAACTTAGCACATCTCTCAGCCAAGGCCATAACAAAAGGGCAGGAACTTGCCTACCCTTCTCCTTGCGCACACATGGCTGAGAGGAACTAGACTCTCCTAGACTTAAACCAGACTCTAGACTAGCATCTAGACCTGACTCTAAACTAGAATCTAGACCGCTATTTACAGGACTGCTATGTACAAAACTATGTACAGGGGAAGTGCCCCTAGAGGGGCAAGAGGAAGAGGAGCTTAGGCCGGAAAGCGTCGGCCCCTGGCCAAGCGGAAGAGGTTCCAAAGAGGAGGGGTGCTCAATGGAGACCTCGGATTTCCAATTTTCAAAATTGGCGTTTTTTTTTTTTGGAGTCAAGGCCAAGAACCATGAGTTGCTGACTCAAGGTAGCCTCGACTGGCGAGATGAGGGATGGAAAGAGGATAAGAGGGGAAAGGAGGGGATTAGACGCAAAATAGAAGGAGATGGAGATGGAGGAGGTGGAGGAGAAGATGGGAGAAGGGAGATCAGAGCCAAAGAGGGAGAGGAGGCCAAAATCGTCGAAAATGTTTCTATTGGGCATCCTCTTCTCTTCTTCATCCTCACTCTCAGAGCAAGGAATTTCTTCTATTATGGGCTCTCTGGTCCCCAACTGGTCGGCCCCTGGACAAAATGCTCCTTTAAGTCCAGGTAAGAGGTTGGTGCGGTATGAACGGGTTGGGATGGACAGGGTCTGGGTGGAAACCTAGACCGGCCTTTGGTAACAACCTCCTGATTGCCTGGACATTATGGACCTCTCCTTGTTCGTCCGTGCCTAACCCGCGGCCATGAACATAGCCGATGTTAGCCATGACTTCCCAACCCTTTCCCGGGGGACATGCGACATGGGGTTCTGTAGCGGGCTTAGGAGGCTGGCCGAGGTCACAGGGTGTGGGGAAGTCGAAGAGAGACATGACTGGCTTCTTCCCCTTATCCGGAATGAAAAGGTGCGGCATTTGTTCAGTGGCGACCGCATTGAGGGTCTCCAAGATGGGAATGCTCTTGATCTTAATCACCCGCCCATTGAAAGGGAATTTGAAGCATTGGTGGGCAGTAGAAGGGACCCCTAGGGTTTGTTCCAGCCAAGGATGACCGAGAATGGCCTTGTAGGCCGGGTCGACATCAAGGACTAGAAATTCGGTAGACATGGTGACAGGTCCGACTTCTAGCTTAAGAACAATTTTGCCTTTGGCAACCCTTTTGGAGTTGTCGTAGGCGGCGATGGTGGAACAACTTTTCTCCAGGTTCTCTTCCCCTAAACCCAATTGCTTAAGGGTCTTCATCGGACAAACATTGATAGATGCCCCGGTGTCGATGAGAGTGGAATCCACCGAAACCCCATTGAGGTTGGGTAAGACATAGAGGGAGCGAACGACACTCGGGGGTGGCAAGATCCTTGTCCGAGAAAGAAATTGAGGGTCCTTGGGTGAGGGAGAGAATGGCGCCGGTGACCCCACTAGGAGGGAGGTCATCATTAACCATGATTTTCTGGAGGAATTGGAGAAGGGTGGATTGGTGGATGGCGACCGCCGAATCAATTCTAAAATAGACACCCTTGCGGGCGTCTTATCAAGATTTGGAGAATATCATATTCGGTGCCAGCCGGAGGTGGAGGACCATTATCTTCCTCATCTTGGGATGGCCGCGGAGGTGGAGGAATAATCCGGTTTCGGAGCGTGACATGCACGGCCTCTGAGACTGAGGACGGATGAGCTGGAGGGGTCGGGAGGATGACTCATTGGCAAGGGGAGTGAGGATAGTGGGATGAGCATCTTGGGGAGGACGATTGAGCACTAATGGTCTCTCCTCTAGGATGGCGTCTACCGACGTGGAAGGCTCCTGAGACTCGGCCGTGGGACACGGGTACCACTCTTCGAAACCTTCTACCCCCCACTGTTGTTCTCTCCTCACAACCCAGGGCCCTAGGTGTATCATGGTATGCACATTCTCTTGGGCTCTGGATGAGGAGGGATTGTTGATTTGGTGAGTGGGGAGAGGGTTACTGAAAATGCCAAGGTCTTTTTTGGTGTACCTAGACTTTGCTATGGCCACCTTGACGTCATCCCAGTTGATTCTACCTTGGTCATTCATATCATAGACCCAGTCACGGAAGGTAAAACAATTGTTGATGAAGTGACCATGGGCCCTATGATATGGGCAGTACTTGGAGGTGTCGACCCTCGGATTGATATTCTCCCTTTGTGGGGGAGTTGAATTGCATCGCAGGACATGAGAGCGAAGAACACGTCCTCGAGAGTCTCAGGGAGGAGGGTAGTGCGACCTTTTGGGGCCAGGTCGGGTGTATCCAGAAGGAGGGGGAACAGCGGAGTAAGGCTTGGAGGGGTGAGATGGGAATTGGTGAGGGTTGGAAGAAG
Source organism: Colocasia esculenta (assembly GCA_014218235.1). Lineage (NCBI taxonomy): Eukaryota > Viridiplantae > Streptophyta > Magnoliopsida > Alismatales > Araceae > Colocasia > Colocasia esculenta. The sequence goes on from JACBKR010005133.1 coordinate 3,686, forward strand.
GGTTGGAAGGAGGATGTGAGGATTTGTTGGGAGGCCTCAAAGGCTGACTGCAGGCACTGACAGACTCATTGATGGTCACCCCCTCGGTGGTGGGTGCCGCGGGAGCCTTGCGTGCCTTCGGCTTCCCTTCGAAGAAATGTGGGAGAGAAGAGTCCTTGATCTGATTTTCAATTACCCTGGCTCTGTTATAAGATGTGAGAAGGAAGGGAACTCACTTAGCATCAAAATGGAACGGAGCACAGGGGTGGTGTTGGTACTAACAAGATTATGGCTTGGGACTCGGGATGGGAATGTCGGCTCTCGAGGCCATGGACCTCCATCGGTTGACATAAGTGACAAAGTCTTCGTTCGCCTTCATCTTTTCCGCTACCAAGTCGGGGAGTGTAGGGACTTGAGTAGCCATGTATGAAATGTGAGATGAAGCGTTCGGAGACTATGTCAAAGTTAACAAGATCCGACGCGGGCAAGGAGGTAAACCACCTCAAAGCCTCCCCTGCTAACGATTGCTGGAAGAGGTGGACTAAGAGGGCCTGATCGTACAGCCACCGATGAGAATCCATAGTGAAGCCGTCTAGATGATATTGGTGGTCAGAGGTCCCGTCGTACTTGCGATACTTCGGGGCCTTGAAACCCGGAGGGAAGTAAACATTGGGGAGTTTGCAGTAGTTTTGGAGTGAGTGAGGCTTGGAAAGGGACAGAGATTCAGCCAAGAGTTTCCGGATAAGACCCTCCGTCTCAGACCTGGACAGGGATTCGGATTGAGTGGGAAGAGTGGTATGGACATGAGATGGGTGGATGGGTGGAGGAATTGGGGTAGCCGTAGGTAAAGGAGTGGGAGGAATAGGAGTGGAGATAGGGGATACCGGAATTCGGGGAGGGGTGAGAGGCCTAGGAGCGGGCCTAGATGAGGAAGCATGGAGGGAGAATGGGATGGAGGGGAAGGAGAAGCCGCTGCCCGAATGGTATGCTTGGAAAGCATGGAATGATATCGTCGGGCGAATAGCGGGACATGAGTTTAGAAAATTCGGGGTCTTTTGGACATCCTGGGCGTGAGTAGGGTTAACCCTCAAGCTAACTTCCTCATTGTCGGCTTGGGAAGATGATTGAACTGACTCCTCAGGCTGAACATTGGTATCTATCATACCGACAATCTCATCATTGATGTTATCATCATATTCAAATGTCGGTTTGTTAGACATATTAGCAGGATCCAACCAAGTGTCCATTAGCACACAACCTATGGATTTTAGAATGGTTTAAGTTGAAGTGATTACACTATTTTCAGCAGGAGTATGACTTTCTACCATCAATGTTATCAAACAACGTCCCAAAATTTTAAGATTAAGGTTGTATTACTTTGACTTGACTTTTACTTGGACGGTTCTCTCAAATCTTACTCAAACCCGGATGAGTAGGTGAACTAGACAGGATAGGTAAAGGTCCTCCTGCCCGTACCGTGAGGGAATCCACGGAATTTAGGGACTTACCGAGTTTTCCTTGGAGCCAACCCGATTTACCCGAGAGGGAATCCCCGAGTAAAAGGTTGTAGACCAAAGAATGGTGATCCTAGAAATGTGAGGGGAGGCTAGAACAGATGAGAGGAAGGACCCCCGGGACTGAGGACTGTTAGAAACAAACAGGAAGCAAACAGAACACAAAATCAGATCAAAACAGTCAAAACAGCAGTTTCTGTGAAGTAAACGGCATGCAGATGGACGCTCAGTTCATCAGAATATCTTGACGGCATGATCGACGGACGCTGACAAACAACAAACGACAAGGGAGATGGACGCTAAACTACACTTAACGGCAGGAACGCTAGACGTTTACCTGTATAGGCGGCAGGCTCCCCTGCCGTCTACCTGGCCGCAGTGAGACCACAGTGGCAGAAGCTTGTCCCACTGTGATCGCCATAAGAGAGCTGTAGACGGTTCGTTTCCGCCCCGTTGCCGGATCCCTCGGACGCTCGCGGACGCCGCCGGACTCTCGTTGGCGATGAAGGGGCCGCCGGTTGACCACGTTGACCCTCCGGCTGACTGAGTTGACTAGAAGGAAAACGCAGCAAACAAGCGAAACAAAGGAGATTTGGTGATCGCCAGGGCCTTACCTGTGCCCAAGGGGTTGCTGTGATCACGTCGGTGCAGTGGCCTCGCGTTGCGGGTGATGGTGGGACTTCAACTTCTCCTCCTTCGGCGCCGCCAAAGGAGAAGAGCTCCGTAGTCTCCTGCGGGTTGTTCCTGCCAAAACAAAGACTCTATTAGACTCTAGGGAGTGTGGTAGATGCTCAAAACGAAGTGTGAGAAACCCAAAAGGAAGGTCCCGTACCGGTTGCGGACTTGAGAAGAGGGGTGGCCAAATTTTATGACCACCCTTCTTCCCTCCGTTTTTGGTTGGGAAACCCCTTTCTAGGTGTGTAGGAAGATAACCTACGTGCCTAGTGTGAGTGGGAAGGTGTGTGCAACATGCAAACTAGCTAAAAGTAAGTAAGAGAAGAGAGAGGGAAGGAGATGTAGATCCTCGTTGTTGGTGTTGTGGCTCCTTGCAAGGGCTCCTCCAGCTCCAAAGCAACCCTTCCAGACGTCCCGAATGTGGAGAGAGTGAAGAGGAGAGTGGTGGAAGGTAGGGTAAGATTTTCTCTCTCCTCTCTCAAAGTTTCAGCATAAGGACGTCCAACCTCTCCCCCCTGGTTCAGAGGGCTCAAAGGGCTGTTAAATAGACAGTGGAGCTCGGGGTTGGAGTGCCTAGGATGCTAAGTGTGAAGAAACACACTTACACACTTGGCAATCCATGCATTAAAGGTCCAACCAATGAGGGGAGGCCAAGTAGGATTTTTACTGAGTCAAGGGGGTGCCTAGGTGACCCATATGCCCGTTGGGAACGGCTACATGCGTTGCATGGCTGAGAGAATGGTGCAAGTGGGCTGGAATCTCGGGGTAGTTGCGCAGACCAGGTAAACCCTATTGACGTCCAGGGATCAGGCCGCCAACCTCATGCAGGCGTCCATGGAGGTGGACGCCAACTTTGGTCAACGTCCAGGGTGATTGCCGCCAACCAGTAGTCGGCGACCATCGATGCTGCCGTCTACATGGGATCCGAGGCTGGTCAACAAATGGTCAAACGAGGCTTAATGGGCCAAAGCCTTGCGGGAGATGGGCCGAATCTCGCGTCTACAAGAGGGACAACCAGGTGTCACCACGAGAGACACCAAGCAACCATGTGAGAAACAACGTCTCACCAAAGGCACGGCCACCCTAGACCTCCACAAGGTCGAGGGCCCACAAGCAGAACCACTCTACACCTCGGACACTCCATGAGGTCTGGGAACTACACTCCGGTGCCACCACGGACGGCACCAAGGAACGGGTTACAGAAACAGCAGTCAGATGCCTGCACATGGCACCCCGAGAGAACCCGTAGAAAGGAAACCACTGAACACGGCCCACGAGGCCAACCGACAAAACCTAAGAAAGCGAGACACGGCTAGGCTACAACCACCGAGTAAACCAGGGTAACGAGAACACAAGCTCAGAAACAGCGTGTGAAACAACGTCACAGCAATAACAAACAAGCCACCGCCACAAGTGCCTTAGTTCAGATCTCCCCTCCCGTTGGAGTGAGATGCGTGGACTAAGCAACTACAACCACAACCACCACAGTCCGGCCGAACTGCAACCCCACGCCTGACCTCCCTACGTTGCTCCAGAACCAACGCAGAGCGAGGCAGTGAGAAGGACTAGCTGGTCTGCACCGAATGAGCACCACAACAACCTCGGCGTCCCAAATCCAGCTAAGAGAGCTCTACAAACGACTCTACGCCACTGCCCCCACCATTTTCCCCTTCTGCTCCAAGTCAGAGACTTGAGCACGCCCGCTGCCTGGAGAACTCCATCTAACAGACGCGTGGGGCTGGGGGTCCCAGGTAATGGTAACAACCTGTCTCGCAGACAAGCCCTCAAGTGCCGAGCACCGGACGAAAGAGAACTAGCGTGGCAACCACCATAGAAATAGCACAGCTGGCTTGTAACTAAGACAAGCCCAGCTAGCACAGGCACGCATGGCACCCCTTCCGGGAACAACCTCCAGAAGGGCCGTCGGCCAAAGCCGGCACACACTGCACGGCCCGAGAAACCGGAACACCACAGACAGAATAGAAACCACCACTCTTCTAATAACCAATTGACAGATAGACAATCGATTAACAGACAGACACGAGCCTCCCAGCACACCACTAGGACACGACCACGAAGGTGTCACCTTCGGTCAGTGAACGCAGGGAGGCAACCTACCGCGTTCCCTACCAGAAGGTCCTAAGGGCACACCCTACCCTGGGGCACACGCCGACATGCCAACCACGGCCACGGAAACACTAGAGGCAAACCAGATCTTGTCGAGCCCTCCTAGCCCATCGCGATCTCATCACGACGGGTAGGGCAACCGCGACAAGCCGTCGCGCCTGGGAAGTGCATCGCGACAGCCAGGTTGTCGCAACAAGGCAAAACACCGTGACAGCCAGGTTGTCGCGACAAGGCAAAACATCGCAACAAGCTTGTCGTGACAGAGCTACGTGCCGCAGCAATCTCTTGTCGCAACGGGCAACCGGGTCGCGACACGACCCTTATCGCGACGGCCACCCGTGTCGCGATAAGGTCGCTTCCGACCGGGGCGACGCCTCCTCTGATGTCGCGACCCGCTCAGCGGTCACGACATCAGCTAGAAGGCAGACTGCCGGGATGCTACATCCCAGGGTTGCCCACACACCACAAACCACACAAGCACGAGGAGGGGAGCATGGAGAAATCTATTAAAGCATGCATTCCACAAAAAGGACTCCCAAACCCCACCAACAAGAAAGGGCACAAGAATCCCTACAGATTTGAAGAACCGAAAACCCCAAAGGGGACTTCACGAAGCCACGGCCGCCTCCTCCTCACTCCCACGGCGCCGCTCCCGCTTCGCACTAGCCGCCGCCGCTCCGCTACGAGCTCCAACCGCCGGAGAAGACGAGAGGGAAACCTCTCCCCCTCGGAGAGGAGAGGAAAGGAGGAAAAGCCAAAAGAGGGGGAAGGGGCGCCAGCCAAGGCTTTTAGCCTCTGGCCCCCAGAACGCGACGGGGCGGGGCATCGCGATACCAACCTTATCGCGACGGCCGCCCCCACCACGACCAGAACGCACCCAACCGGGGCGCCACGATAGCCTAAAAGGTCGCTTTGACCCGCATGCCACCCTGACAGGTGGCAGACGCCTGTCAGAAGGCCAAAGTGGAACCCTGTCGCGACCCATTGACTGGGCGTGACAGGAACGCGACACACCTAGCGGTCGCAACAGGGATGACTATCGCGATGGGCACCTTCATCGCAACATGGCCAGTCATCCCACACAACAACAGAAAGTCGAAAAGCCCGAGATGTTACAATCCTTGTCGCGCCCCTACGATCTGTCGCGTCAACAGCCGCGTGCGCTGGCCTCCGCAACAACCTCCTACTTATCTTCCAATGCAGTATCCTTATCTCCATGCAACCTCCCAACCATTCATGCGCGGTTTGGGGTTCTAGGGCACCTTGGGGCCATCCTTGGACTCTCCCCTATAGATTTACTTGGCATTTATCTCATTATTTGGGTCAGTATCTCCCAATGGACTGGATAATATCTCCCATTCTCTATATAAGGGAGGCTTCTTCTTCAGAGGAAGGGGAGCCCCGTTTTTTGCCACGAAGTGCTGCCGAAATCTCACTAGACCTCACACTTAGCTCGTGGCTCATCCATTCCATCACTTTTCCTCTTATCCTCTTCACTAAGAGATGGCACATTCTTCATCTATGGAGCTTGGTGGAGGAGGAGGCGACTTCTGAGGCTTCTCCAGTGACCAAGGACATCACACAGCAGCCAGGGAGTCGCCCCATTAGGGCTCCTTCTTCCCTTCTTCCCCTCATTTCTCTTCCCATGCATTTTGTTATTTCTTTTAGATAGGAACGCATTTTACTTTCCTTCCCACGTTTTCATACTACCCAAGGGGTTTAAAACCACCCCCAGCTTCGTTCCCTCCATGCTCTCTCCTTTCATTTCACTTTAGATAGATACTACACTTAAATATGGACTAACAGGTTGTTTTTGTTGTTTTCTTCATCTTGGTAGGCATCCAAAGCAAGGATCGATGAGGGGCTCTTGTTCTCTGGCCGGCTGGAGGACAGGAAGACAGTCCACCAAGCATTCTCCCACACTGTAGAGAACACGGCAGGAAAGGGCGTCGCGACAACAAGAATGCGCCCCAGTCGGGCATCGCGACCTCAGCTTTATCGTGACGGGGGAACCCGTCGCGGTCTCAGTAAGTGCCTTGTTCTCATTCCTTTTCCTAGCAATGTTAGCCTAGTTTAATTTTTAATCATGGCAACTTGTTAGGTGGCGATCACATCTTATTTCCATACTCTTTGAATCAATTTTAAATCATGTTGTATGTCTCGAGGGGTGCACAACCCCGTGATTACAATGAGTTGAAATTATTATGGTCAGAATGAGTGGTTACCTATGATACATCAGGAAAGCAAAAATTCACTATAAAGGTTGCACTAATGTGGACAATAAATGACTTTCCTGCCTATAAATTACTATCTGACTGAAGCATACATAAGAAGTTGGCAATGTCCCCCCTCATTCTGTGAGGTGTTTGAGAAGATTCATAAGAGGAAAGAGACTGATGTATTTTTCAGCGAGAGTACTCACTCAATAACAATAAGTTGAAATATATAATGTTTATTTAAATTTCAAATATAAATAATTAGCATGAGAGCTATAATCTTTTTAATTTATTTTATAGGAGTCATATAACAAACATATGACTGAGAAGTATGGGGAGGGCATGCACATCATAGTCAGAGTTGGATCCTGAGGTGTGGGTAGCAGCATCTGGCCTACCAAAGAAGGGCTGATTGTATGGTTTTGGAGATAGCTTAGACACCACTATGGTGATGTCATCTTGTATGAGCTCAGGCACTCCCCCAACCAGTATGAGTGCATTATTGATGCCCCCCTAACCCTAATGCTTCAAACGACATCATAGACATGGTCTGCTAGGAGATTTTCAGTTTACTGAGAGCATCTAGTTCCAGATGCCAAGTGGTAAGACGCACATTATTCATGTGATCACCACCCTGTTGGGTTGAGCGTGTTTTGGAATTTTCTAAAGTTGTATTTTAATGATGGCCAATGAACATCACTCATAATTTGATTTTGATGATGACATTTTGTACATATTAAAATGATGACTAATTGAACATGTTATACATTTTCTACATATCACAACAATGCTTAAGCAACATATTTTTGATGTTTAATATCTCACATTTTAATGATAATATCTTGTATTAATGGTTTACAATTTATATTTTCAGGTTTACATAAATTTGTCACAGTGGTGTCGACACAGTCCACCTGTGTATCGACACTAGTTCACTGTCCCAGAAGCTTGTTCTGAAGCAGTAGCCAGTGGTGTCGACACAGTCTGCTTGTGTGTCGACACAGTCTGCCAGTGGTGTCGACACAGTCCACCTGTGTGTCGACACTAGTTCACTGTCCCAGAAGCTTGTTCTGTAGCAGTTGCCTGTGGTGTCGACACAGTGCCCTGTGGTGTCGACACACTTCGACTGAAACTCAAAAATGTGAATTTGTCTGGACACGTGGCTGCTTGGGAATCAAGGGATTTGACCTAGATTTCTGTGCCCATGTACCCCAAGGCACCTTATGGACCTATGGGGCAATAAATACCCATGCTCCTTGTACCCCAAAGGCAAGCCAGCCCATACAACTCCCAGAAAAGCTTTTTGGCGGCAAAAAGGGATCTCTCCAGTTCTTGCTCATCTCCAGAAGCTGTGATCCATCTTTTCAAGAGAAAGTACAAGGGAGTGAAGGCCAATCTCTGGAGAGGGCTTTGAAATTCAGAGCAAGGGAGCAGATTCAGCAAAAGCACAGTAATTGAAGAGGAATTTTTGGCGATTCAGAAGCTATTGAAGCAGAGCATCGCCAATTGACAGGGAGCATCTTCAAGCCTCTTCAATTCAACCTTCTGCAAGAAATCTTCATCGAAGAACACTCATTCTACATCCATTTCTCTCTCTTCTAAGTTTGTTCTTCCTTATTTCGTCTATGAGATTTGTGCATGAAGTTCTGCACAAATTTCTATGTACGAATCTGTCTTGAATCAGATCATTGCTAGAGGATCTGATTTCTGTTGTCTTTGATCTAGCTTTTGTATTGTGAGCCGTCGAGCTCTGGTTTGTGAGTTATCGTATTCACTGTGTGGTTTGAGCTGTCGTGCTCAATTTGGAGTCGTCGTGCTCCGGTTGTTATTTGAGCCATCGTGCTCAGTTTGTGAGTCGTTGAACTCAAGGTTGTGTGTTGAGCCGTCGTGCTCAAGGGTGTTTGGAGTCGTTGTGCTCCGGTGTGAGTTGTACTCTTTTGAGTAGTGGAGCCTCACTGTGTGAGGGGTGGATGTAGGAATCACTGTTGTGATTTCCGAACCACCTAAAAATCCTTTGTGTAATGGTTTGATCTGCTTGTCTGCGCTAGATGCTTGCATATGATTTCGCTTTCACACTAAGTGTTTAATTGCTTCACACATAATCTACACACACCCACACTTCAGATCAGTAAACTGTTTGTCTGAATTGATCTCTGATTCGAAGTAATTTTGAATTGCTTAAGCTTCCGCATTAATTGGTGTTAGATCTATTCAACCCCCCCCTTCTAGATCTGATACATCCACCTATTCGATCCTACAATTGGTATCAGAGCGGGTTAACCACTCTAATTGTTAGATCTAATTCTTTGTTACATTGATTCACTGTGATTAGATCTAATAGTCTTTTGAGTTTTGGTATAATGGCAAATTGCTTTAATCTGTATGAATTTCCTGTTATAATTTCAGAGAAATCCCCAATCTCACTTTCATCAAGTTTTTTAGAGGAAGCACAAAGAAAAGGAGCAAAAGGAATTCCCAAATGCTCAATGGTAAAGAAGAGCTTCAATGAATCCAGAAAATCAACAATTCAAAAGACTTTGGCTCCAACAGCACATTCCATAAGCTCAGAGCATTCTTCATCCTCTTCAGAACACAAGAGGTCAAATGGGTCTACAAGGTCTGGTAAATCAATTCCAGATCTATTTATGTATTCTAATTCTAATTCTGATGCAGATGAAGGCATGTCTTATGTTGAATGATTAAATTCTGTGAGAAGATACAAAACCTTAATGCAAAGTTGAACACTAAAAATAAAGATTTGAAAAAGACTTTAAAACATTGCCACAAAGAAAGTGAAAAATTGAAAAGTACACTTGAATTGCTCCAGAACAATGATAAAGATCGTTCACAAGAAAATGAGAATTTCAAAATTGAAGTTCAGAAACTGAATTCTGAAAAAGAAAGTCTGAAAGATAAAATCAAAATTTGTGAAAACAAGTTGTCCATGTTAAAAGAAAATCATGATCAGTTGGAATTTGAAAATCTTGATTTGAAAGATGAAAATGAAAAATTGATTGATCTCAATGAAACTTCAAATTTGACAATGATCAATTAAACAAACAGATTTCTAACATGGCTCATGATCATCAATAACTGAAAGATGCAAACAACTGGTTGAAGAAAATCTTTAGAACTCACAACGACTTGCTCGCCGTAACGATTCTATAAGTAATCATAACGATTTCTTTAGAACTCGCAACGACTTACTCGCCGTAACGATTCTATAAGTAATCATAACAATTTCTTTAGAACTCGTAACGACTTGCTCGCCGTAATGATTCTATAAGTACTCATATCGATTCGATTTCTATAACGATTTGTTAAGTGTGTCACAACAATTTCTTCCGTGAACACAACGATTTGCTATCTATAACGATTTGTTAAGTGTTCCACAACAATCTGCTATATCTCATAACGACTTGGTCAATCTATCTTATTCATAACGATTTCATAAGTCATATAGATAACATCTTTATAGTTTATATCGACTTGATATTTAAAGCGTTGAATTGTCAAAGTCTTCTCTTATGCGTCTGACTGCTGTGCATTTAATGAAGACAGAACGTATCTACTGCATGCATGCAGATGATATCTTTTCATTATCGTGCATACTCTGTCAACATCTTTTAGATCAAACTATTTGGCATTGCTATTTTGGTGAAAACTCATGTCAACGTTTACTGACAACAAGAGACAGCCTAGCTATCTACTTTTCTAGCATTTAATGTGTACAAGGTCCTAAAGATGTTCTGTCATACAACGTTGGACCATACTGACGCCAGAAGACATTATTTCTTTGCGTGCTCAAAATGATAAAAGATTTTTGAAGCTTCCAAATGACAAGCAGTCTAACGTCTACCAATCTAAGGGACAACGGTTACTTCAACGGCCGGATTTCAAAAGAAGATATAAATTCAAGACAGAAGAGAAGAATAACTATCAACAAAGTAGAGAACATTCTTTGAAGCAATTTAAATCTCCTGCTAGAATCCTAAGAGCCAAGAAATTCATTCCTTCTCGTGTTGCTCTTTGCTCTCCACTCTGTAGTGAAAATCTTGAGAGAGCTTGTGTAGTTCTGAGAGTGTGCTTAGCTTAGAATCTTTGCTCTCAGTACTAGTTGCTTCAGATCCTGGCTTATCTAAAATCTTGATCTAGGGGCTTGATCTTATTCCACTCTCTTGGTGTTGTTTCCCTTCGGTTGTGAAGGAAGACCTGGTGGTATCCAGGGTGTTGTTTTCCTTCGGTTGTGAAGGAAGACCTAGTGGTATCCAGGGTGTTGTTTCCCTCGGTTGTGAAGGAAGACCTGGTGGGGTATCCAGGGTGTTGTTGTTCCCTTCGGTGTGAAGGAAGACCAGTTGAGCTGGGTGTTGTTGCGTCCTTAGGGGGACTGTACCCTAGTTAGTGAAATCCTGAGTTGTTGCTCAGGGACTGGACGTAGGACTCCTAAGGAGAGGAGGTCCGAACCAGGATAATCCTTGTGTTGTGTGATTGTCTTCTTTGTGTGTTTGATATTTAAATTAACAGTCACTAACCTCCTTCGAAGAACGTTTGTGTGAATGTTTTTAGTTACAGGTATCTTCTATATTATTTTTTAAAAAGACCCATTCACCCCCCCCCCCCTCTGGGCTCATCAACTGGGCAATAGTGTCTGGCCGTGGTGCTGGCCAGGTTGTATTCCTGTTCATTTTTAAGTTTTCCCGGCTACGCTGGTGGGACTTCGTGTGTCCCCAGGGTCGAGAGGTTGGCTTCGTTTCTCGCGCCCTGTGGGCTCTGCCAGATGGTGGTCTGGTGAGTGCCATGGGTGTCTGGCTGGTTGTGCTTCTAGGGAAGTGCCAGTCTCGTTTAGTGGTTTTCCCTTGCGCGTGGAAGAGACTCATTGTGAGGGTCTCCCCTTGCTTTCTGTTGGTTGCTCGGGGTGGTGGTGCTGGCATGGCATTTGATGTCGTGTCACACACCGTGGCGACCTTTGTGGCGAAGGTCCCTCCCCTTGTGCTGTCTTGAGGTTGAGCTGGTCGCTCCCCTCGTGCGCGTTGTTCCTTGTGGTACGATAGGTAGTGGTGTACCTATTGTGCCGTCACTTGCTGTGTTGGTTTCTTGTTGCCTAACGGAATGATGTGGGGCAGCGTGCCTTGTGTTCCGTATGAGGCGGCACCGGTTTTCTATTGTTTGGCTTATTTGTGAAAGCATCATCCCGTGTGTGTTTCCGCTTGTGCCTCAGCTGTGCTTGGAGGTACTTGTCGCCGTTTGGTGTGTGGCCCTCTCCGCCTGTGGTGGTAGGAGCGGTGCCCTATGTTTGTGTGCTTCTAAGAGCTGATGTGGTTGCACTCTTGAAGCTGCTGGTTCTCCGCGTGTTTTGCTTGTGTGGGTCTCTGGTGGAGAGTCCCTTTCGGTTGGCCTTGAGTCATTTTAGGCCGTTGGTGCATATGTGTACTGCACCCTGAGCGTGTTTCTTTTCGATGTTTTATATCCATGTGCCTTGAGGGTTCGTGGCTGGTGTGGCCTGTTCTACCCTTTGTGGCATGCGGTTTCGTGTGGGTAGCTTTTGGCAGGTCTCTTGTGGAGAGTCCTTCCTGTTAGCCGTGTTGTTTTGGCCGTTGCTGCAACTGTGTTGCATCTTGCCTAGTTTTGGTGCTTGTGGTGGCATCATGTGCTCGTGATCGAGTGGTTTGTTTTGTTCCGTTTGGAGCCTGGGTGCATTGTATTGTGCCTTGGGTGGCTCCTGGTGCTTGTGTTAGCACCGTGTGTGTGCCGTGTGTCCCGATCGTAAGCTTCATGTGTCGCTTCGTGAGTTTGCTCGATGTTCGAGGCGTTGAGCTTTTCGCCTCTGGGACACCTTGTGCTGGCCGATGCCTTGTGGCTGTACCGTTACCGCTGTGGGGTGGCTACTTTGCCTTGTCTAGGTAGCTCTATCGATGGTACGCCAGGCTTTGGTCGTGTCCTGTGTCCGGGTCTTCTCCCTCGCTTGGGAGCGAGTGTGTCCGGTTGGGGTACCCTGTTTCGGTTTGGGTCCCTCTGAGGTCGACGTGATGTCCTCGACCTCTGCGGTTGTTTCGTTTCCCGTGCAGTTGCCGACGTCTTGAGTTGTCTGGCCTTTCCAACCTCAGACGTCTCCCTTGGTTTTGTCTCTGCGCATGTGCTTATGGAGCGTTTGTTTTGGTTTGCTGTGGCTCCACAGTCGTTGTGTGTCCTGGTTGGACCACGAGGATGATCTGGGTGAGATCTAGTGGTGTTGGCGGACACTGCCTTGCTCGCCGTGGTGTTCTCCATGTGCTTGCTATCATTTGGTTTTGGGTCGCCATTAAGAAGCTCTCGTTTGGCCTTGTCGTAGGTGCTAGCTGTTGCTAGTTGTGCGGAGCCATTCAGCGGAGTCTTGTGGATGACCTCTTGGCATTTTCCTCAGTTGCCGTCAGTAGCTGGGACCTCTGTCTAGTCGCTGGTGATAGAGGGAGTTACTGACTGGTTGGCCTCAACAGCGTGGGCTGTTGAGGGCTCTGTCGAGTGGTTTCCAACTGGCATTTTCTATGTTTCTGGTCGGCTTGGTGCGTGCTGCGCCTGTGGAGTTGTCGACATCTGCTTGTGTACTCTGCGCCGTTGTTGTGCGCCCTGTGAGTCGTCGGATGTCTGGTTAGGCTCTCCGTTTGTGGCGAGGTTATGGTGTTGACCACCGGGAAGTCGTGGTATGACTTAGTGATCCCTTTGCACCTGTTGCTTTCTCCGACCGGTTTTCTCCCTTGATTTTGAGGACGAAATTATTTTTTTGTTGGATGTATTGTAACATCTCGGGCTTTCCGGCTTTCTGTTGTGTGTGTGGGATCACTGGCCTTGTCACGACAGAGGTGCCCGTCACGACAATCATCCCTGTTGCAACCGCTAGGTGTGTCGAGTCCCTGTCGCGCCCGGTCAACGGGTCGAGACATGGTTCTACTTTTGGTCTTCTGACAGGCGTCTGCCGCCTGTCAGGGTGGTAGGCGGGTCAGAGCAACATGTCAGGCTGTCGTGGCACCCCGATTGGGCGCGTTCTGGTCGCGGTGGGGGCGGCCGTCGCGATAAGGTTGGTATCGCGACGCCCTGCCCCGTCACGTTCTGGGGGCCGGAGGCTAAAAGCCTTGGCCGGCGCCCCTTCCCCCTCTTTTGGATTTTCCTCCTTTCCTCTCCTCTCCGAGGGAGAGAGGTTTCCCTCTCGTCTTCTCCGGCGGTTGGAGCTCGTGGTGGAGCGGCGGCAGCTCGTGCGGAGCGGGAGCGACGCCGTGGGAGCGTGGAGGAGGCGGCCGTGGCTTCGTGAAGGCCCCTTTGGGGTTTTCGGTTCTTTAAATCTGTAGGGATTCTTGTGCCCTTTCTTGTTGGTGGGGTTTGGGAGTCCATTTTGTGGAATGCATGCTTTAATAGCTTTCTCCATGCTCCCCTCCCCGTGCTTGTGTGGTTTGTAGTGTGTGGGCGACCCTGGGATGTAGCATCCAGGTGGTCTGCCTTCCAACTGATGTCGTGACTGCTGAGCGGGTTGTGACATAAGAGGAGGCGTCGCCCCAGTCGGAAGCGGCCTTATCGCGGCGCGGGTGGCCGTTGCGATAATGGCCTGTCGGGACCGGTTGCCCTTCGCGACAAGCGGTTGTCGCGACACGTAGCTCTGTCGTGACAAGCTTGTCATGATGTTTTGCCTTGTCGCGACAACCTGGCTGTCGCGACGCGCTTCTCAGGCGTGACCGGCTTGTCGCGGTTCCCTACTCGTCGCGATGAGATCGTGAAGGGCTAGGAGGGCGCGACAAGATCTGGTTTGCCTCTGGCGTTTCGTTGCCGTGGTTGGCATGTTGGCGTGTGCCCCAGAGCAGGGTGTGCCCTTAGGACCTTCTGGTAGGGAACGTGGTAGGTTGCCTCCCTGTGTTCACTGACCGAAGGTGACACTTCGTGGCCGTGTCCTAGCGGTGTGCTGGAGGCTCGCGTCTGTCTAATAATCAATTGTCTGTCTGTCAATCGATTATTAAAAGAGCAGTGGTTTCTATTCTGTCTGTGGTGTTCCGGTTTCTCGGGCCGTGCCGTGTGTGCCGGCGTTGGCTGACGGCCCTTCTGGAGGTTGTTCCTGGAAGGGATGCCGTGCGTGCCTGTGCCAGCTGGGCTTGTCTTGGTTACAAGCCAGCTGTGCTGTTTCTGTGGTGGTTGCCATGCCAGTTCTCTTTCGCACGGTGCTCGGCACTTGAGGGCTTGTCCGCGAGACAGGTTGTTACCGTTACTTGGGACCCCCAGCCCCGCGCGTCTGTTAGAGGGAGTTCTCTGGGCGGCGGGCATACTGAAGTCTCTGACTTGGAGTAGAAGGGGAAAACGGTGGGGGCAGCGGCATAGAGTCATTTTTAGAGCTCTCTTAGCTGGGTCTGGGACGCCGAGGTTGTTGTGGTGCTCATTCGGTGCAGACCAGCTAGTCCTTCTCACTGCCTCGCTTTGCGTTAGTTCCGGAGCCACGTAGGGAGGTCAGGTGTGGGGCCGCAGTTCGGCCGGACTGCGGTGGTTGTGGTTGTAGTTGCTTAGTCCATGCGTATCACTCCGATGGGAGGGGAGACCTGGACTAAGGTACTTGTGGCGGTGGCTTGGTTGTTCTTGCTGTGACGTTGTTTCACACGCTGTTTCTGAGCTTGTGTTCTCATTACCGGTTTACACGGTGGTTGTAGCCTAGCCATGTCTCGCTTCCATGGGTTTTGTCGGTTGGCTTTGTGGGCCGTGTTCAGTGGTTTCCTTTTTGCAGGTTCTCTCGAGGTGCCGTGTGCAGGCACTCGACTGTTGTTTCTGTAACCTATTCCTTGGTGCCGTCCGTGGTGGCACCGGAGTGTGTAGTTCCTAGACCTCGTGGAGTGTCCGAGGTGCAGAGTGTTCTGCTTATGGTCCCTCGACCTTGTGGAGGTCTAAGGTGGCCGTGCCTATGGTGAGACATTGCTTCTCACATGGTTGCTTGGTGTCTCTCGTGGTGACACCTGGTTGTCCCTCTCTGACCTCGTGGAGGTCTGGGATGTTGGTACTTGTCTTGAGACTTTGGTCTCTCTTGGTTGCTCCGGTGTTCCATGAGCTTCGTTGTCTCGAGGGTGTGCGCTAAGGGTTTGCTTCGCGTTGTGTTGCTCTGGGCCGACTCCAGTTGCGGGTCGTGGCGTTGCTCTAGTTGCTTCCTCATGTGTTTGACTTCGCTGGTTCTGTGGGAGTTGTCTTTGACCTGACCGGGTTGTGGTCTAGGCGTTTCTCTGTTTTCGCTTCATTGTAGTACTCTGTGGTAGGCGTTTCCCGCTTTACTGCTTTGTAGAGTAGTTTTGCTTCCGCTTGTTGGAGTTCCTGCTGCTCTGGCTGGTAAGGGACTGGTTATCCCTACTGAGCCTTGTTCGCAAGGCTCAGCCCCCTACTTTTTCCAGGTAGGGACTCACTGTCACAGGAGTTTGTTGCCGGACGGTCGTGGTGGCAGTTTGTTGCGCCGTGCGTTGCCAGCGGTGTGAGTTGTGAGCGTGAGCGCTTGTAGTGGGAGTTGATGTAGGATCGTGTGATTAGGTAAAACAGATCTAGAAGGGGGGGGGGGTTGAATAGATCTGTTGCCAATTCTTGAGGAAGCTTAATAAAATTAAAACTACTTTGACTCAGAGATCTAATCACAAAAATAATTTACAGATCTGAAGTGTGAGTGTGTAAGAGGAGGTGTGAGACAATTAGGCAATTAGTGTGAAACCGCAATCCTATGCAATCATCTAGTGCAGATCAACAATTAAAACCATTGCACATAGGATTTTTTAGGTGGTTCGGAAATCACACCTGTGATCCCTACGTCCACCCCTCACACAGTGAGGACACTCTACTCAAAATTTGAGTACAACTCACACTGGAGCATGACGACTCCAACACACTTGAGTTAGACAACTCACACACAATTCCAGAGCATAACCGCTCCAGAAACTAAGCACACTTGCTCAAACACACACTGAGAGTTCAACTCACCAAAACCGAGCTCAAAGGCTCACAAAACACAAGCTAGATCAAGACC
>JACBKR010005134.1:0-20074 GCA_014218235.1 Colocasia esculenta
GGTCCAAAGAGCTCAGCTGGTAAGAAACCATGGCCAAAGTGGAGGGCATGAGGGGCAAGGACAACTCCAAGCCGGTCTTCGTCAAGAGGGAGCACGTATATGGCTCCAACTTTTCGTAACAACAACGTCAACAACAACAACAGAGGCCGAATGTCAGAAGAGATGTACTGGAGACAAGAGAGTCAAAGTGAAGGTAGGAAGTTGGTTGAAAACTGTAAATTCTATGATAAACCAGGGCACCGAGCTGAAAATGCTGGAAAAATCGGGGCATGCTTGAGATGTGGTGGTCGTGACCACAGTATTCTTGACTGTCCAATGATGAAGGACCAACCAGGCAAGCCCCGAATGTACCACGACGTCAAGGAGCCTTAATGCTGTCCTAGAGCTGACCTACCCGAGGAGGGGGTATGGTGGAAGGTACCATTTGTGGGTTGAGTGTGAAAACAAGTCATTCCCCTTATATTTTGATGATGACAAGCTGTGATTTTAATGCATAAAAATTGGAACATGTGAAATACATCACCTGAATTACCAATATTCAAAAAGCATGTTTCCAAGCACATTTATCATTTATATTCATGATATACATTTAACTAATGATTTATGTGTTATTTTCTCAGGGACAAACATTTCTTGCAAAGGTAGTGTCGACACAACCATCAATGGTGTCGACACAATGGCTCAGAGCAAAGGCAGAAATGTGAAGAAAGATCAACTAGTGTCACACTAGTCCAGGGCAGGTCGACACTAAGCAGATAGTGGTCGACACTAGAGGGCTCTCCCAGAAGGCTGTTTGTCAGATGGCCAAAGCAGGTCGACACGAGATGATATTAGGTCGACACTAGAGAGCCTTCCCAGAAGGCCTGTTTTGCAGTCTGGGACATGGGTCGACACTGAATCATCTCAGGTCGACACTAGAGACCTCTCCCAGGGAATTGATTTGCCAGTCTGGGACAGTGTGTCGACACACCTCATGGGCAGGTCGACACACTCCGGAATCTCTGTGACTTAAACTTTGTCCTGGACACGTGGCACCCTAGGAGATGTTGGATCAATCTTGGATCTTGTGCCCACGTACCCCAAGGGTATTCTTGGGATATTAGGGTATAAATACCCTCCTATTGGGCATCCATCCAAGAAGAACCTTCTCAGAGCCTCAAAAACTGGTCTTGGCGGCAAGAAGAGTTCATCTCCCGCTCCTGCTTTCGTGGTGTCTCCTGAAGCCATTTCTCGATGTTCAAGTATGAGAAATGGAGATTGATCGTGAAGAAGCATCTCAAGGAGGCAGAGCAAGTAGAAGCCGACTTCTGTGGAGAATTCAAGGAAGATCCTCAAGATCAGATTGCAGAGCATCGTCCAGGAGCTTCCAGAGATCAAAGCACTTCACAATTCGATCTTCTACAGGGAGTACATCTGAAGAGAAAAGCTATCAGTACATTTTCATTCCATTTTCTCTTCTGAGTAATTCTGAGATTGTGCATGGGTTGTTGCATAGTCTCATGAATTCACTCTTGTTGGACTAGATCCGTTGCTAGAGGATCTGAGTCTTGTGTTCTTTCTAGCAAGTTGTTTGTGAGCCGTCGAGCTCAGTAGTTTTTGAGTCGTCGTACTCAAGGTGTTTGTTGAGCAGTCTTGCTCAGGGTCTAGAGTAGTCTTGCTCTAGAGGTCGTGTGAGTTGTAAACTCAAGGGTTGGAGTTGTCAGGCTCCAGTGGGTGTGTGTACCCAGGTTGTAGTGGATCCTCACTGTGTGTGAGGGTGGATGTAGGAATCACATGGGTGATTTCCGAACCACCTAAAAATCTCTGTGCATTGATCTGATTGTGGTTTGAACATATCCTTCGTTAGATGCATGCATAGGATCGTTTGAATTCATCTAATCAATTTGTTCACACACACTCCATTTGCACATCTCACTCAATTTATCTCAGATCTGTGAAATCTGTTCTTAATTTGTCTCGATTCAAGAGTTGTTAAATTTGTTAAGCTTCCGCATTAGTAGGCCTAGATCTATTCAACCCCCCCCTTCTAGATCTTGTCCTCACTTTTATCGATCCTTCAATTGGTATCAGAGAGGGTTTATACTTGATCTGATTTGATCTGAGTAATTTCTGAGTATTCTGTGTGATTGTTTGCTTGATTGTTTGTTTGCTGAGTGTTTCCTTCTTTGCACCATCAGTTTAATTAAATGGATTCCAGAGGATTCATAGCTGAGGGCCATTCCATTAATAGGCCACCATCTTTAATGGAACAGACTATTCTTATTGGAAAAATAGAATGCAAGTTTTTCTAGGCCCAAAATTATGGAATCTGAAAGTAGTGGAGGTAGGACCTATGAGAACCAGGGAGAGGAAGAACCTGGACTAGGGAACAGATAAGAAGAGCTACATTGAATTATAGTGCCATGAATATGATTCAATGTGCTGTTCACCCCAAAGAGTACTCAAGAATCTCAATGTGCAAATTGCCAAAAAGATGTGGGATAAACTTGAGTTACTCTATGAGGGAACATCTCAGGTAAAGAAACCAAGGCTAACATACTTGTCTCTGAATATGAATTGTTCATGATGAAATCTAATGAGACAATCTCTGAAATGTTTGCCAGGTTTATGATCATAGTCAATGGACTGAAGGCCTTAGGTAAGGACTATACTGATGCTGACTTGGTAAGAAAAATTCTACGTTCTCTCTCTTCAATTGGCACACAAAGCCACTGTCATTGAAGATTCTAAAGATCTGTCCAAATTCTTTGGATGAATTGATAGGATCTTAATGACATATGAAATCAATCTAAAGAGAAATGAAGAACATATAATCAAAACCAAGCCAGTAGCTCTAAAGGCCTCATCTAGTAACAAAGACAAGAGTCAGGATAAAACCAGTTCTGATGAGTCTGAGTCAAATGAGGATGAGATTGCCCTCATGACCAGGCAATTCAGAAAATTCTTGAAATATAGAAAAGGAAAAATGTCTGGCAAAAAGAAATATTCATCAGGTAAAGAAACACTTCCTTTTCTAATGCTAATTCAAACAAGAATAAAAAACTGACGAAATTGTCATCTGTTACAGGTGCAACAAGCCAGGACATATGAAGGGAGAATGTCCTGAAAACAAGAAGGAGAAGCATAAAAAGATTCACAGGTTCAAGAAGCCAAGGCCATGGTAGCCACTTGGTCTGATGAAGACTCAAGTGAAAGGAAGAAGAAGAAAAACCTCAAGCTCTGAAAGTGAGGAGATCTGCTTCATGGCCAATAGCTCAGATGGAAAGGTAAGCACATCTTTCGAAGATTTTCAGTTGAAGATTGGCAAGATGCTTATGCAGAATTGTTGAAAAATATACTGAAATGAGAAAAAAAAATAAACACATCAAAAAGAAAATTGAAAACATTTGACAACCAATCTTCAAACAAAAGAATTGTGAACTAGAAAATGAAGTAATAGAATTGAATGAAGAAAAAGAAAATCTTCTGAACTTGATTGATGAACTCAAGCTAGCCTCTCAAAAGGCCACCCAGGAATTCAAAGAATTATCTGAAAAGCTGGAAAAGAAAACCAAGATAAACAACAGAAGATTGAAGAAATCAAAATCTTGGAAAACCAGCTACAAGAAAAGGATAAAGTTATTGAAACATTCACAAATGGTAAAGATAATCTGGAGGCCTTGTTGGGAGCAAAAATGAGTTCAATTTCTCATGGACTAGGATTTAACAAACAAAAACCTAAGAAAGATAAATCTGGTGAGAAGAAGGATAAAGCACCATTAATTAAATTTGTCAAAGGTCCTAGTCTTGAGAACACAGAAGTCAAACAAACATCAAGCAAAACTCCAAAAATCCAAAAACTCAGAAACAAAGCAAGTCAACCAGGTCGACACAGTCACCTGACAGGTCGACACCAGTCCACAAGAAGAAGGATTCTGGGGCTTGTGTCGACACCAGACAAGGTGAGGTCGACCTGCTCAACACCAACAAGAAAACAATAAAATAAAAATTCAAATAAAAATTTGAAAAATCAGAAAAAGTCAAAGGAAGTCATTCATGAAAAACCTTGGACCTCCAAGACAAGATATCAAGCTGATTGGAACCAATGGCATTACAACCCATGTTGGTATCATCCCCAATTCTTCTATCCAAATTTTCTGATGTACCAACAAAATCCTTGGATTCCACCTCCTCATCTAAACTCTAATGTTCAAATAAAACTTCCCTCCTACCAAAAACAAAAACACTGGTGTTTTCATCCAAAAGGAAAGAAGAAAGTGAAAAAGACAGAGAACACCACTGTAATAAAACAAAAATAAAAAACAAGTCAATTTGGGTGAGAAAAGATTTGATAATGTTGTCCAAACTTTCTGATGGTCCCAACTCTGTTTGGGTACCAAAATCTTCTCTCCACTAATTGTTTTTGCAGGAAGGTCGTGCACCCAATTCAAATGTGTGGTTCCTTGACAGTGGATGTTCACGACATATGACTGGAGATAGAGCTAAATTTTCTTTCCTGCTAGAGAAGGAGGGAGGTTCAGTAACATTTGGAGGTAAAAATAAAGGAAAGATCATTGGATCTGGAAAGGTTGGTCAAACTTCCTTAAACTCTGTTGATAGTGTTTATTAGTTGATGGTCTTGATTACAATCTGCTAAGTATTAGCCAACTATGTGACAAAGGTCACAAAGTTGTGTTTGAATCCAATTTCTGTAAGATCATTGATTCATCAAATGATAAAATAAAATTTGTGTGGAAAAAGGGAAAACAATGTTTACATGATCGACCTTAATAAAAACTTTTCTGAAAATCTTTGCCTTGTTGCTAATAAAGATGAAATTGCATGGACTTGGCACAAAAGACTTGGCCATGCAAGTTTCAGAACTTTGAATAAATTGTTAAGGCTGAACTTGGTTAAGGGTCTTCCTGAATCTTTCTCTAACATTGAAAATCAAGTTTGTGGGATTTGTGCCCAAGGAAAACAAACCAGGAAATCTTTTAAGACTTCAATGAGGTACTCACATCTAGGCCACTAGAACTACTTCACATGGACCTTTTTGGCCCAACAAGAGTTCTAAGTCTAAGTGGCAAGAGATATGGGTTTGTAATCATTGATGATTTTACTAGATTTACTTGGGTTATCTTCTTGTCCCACAAAAGTGATACTTGCCTTGAGTTCAGGAAATTCTGTACCACTGCCCTAACAAACTTTTCATATAAAATCAAAATATTTTAACTGATCATGGGGGTGAATTTGAAAACCAATCCTTTTCTGATTTATGTGCTGAACTTCAATATTTCCACAAGTTTTCTTCACCAAGAACTCCAGAACAAAATGGAGTTGTGGAAAGAAAGAATAGAACTCTTGTGGAAATGGCTAGATCCATGCTCTTAGAAAGCAATTTGCCCAAATCCTTCTGGGCTGAAGCTGTAAACACAGCAAATCACATTCTGAATAGAGCTTTGATCAGACCAAAAATCAGAAAAAACCCCCTATGAATTATTGAAAAACAAAAAGCCAACTGTTTCTTACTTCAAAATCTTTGGGTGCAAATGTTATGTACACAACAATAATAAAGAAATCTTGACAAGTTTGATGCTAAGAGTCAGGAAGCCATCTTCCTTGGTTATTCAGAAGTGTCAAGAGCTTTCAGAGTGTACATTCTCAAAAACAAAAATGTTGAAGAATCTCCACATATTATTTTGATGAAATTCCTTTTCAACTAACAATTCTAATCTTGCAGGGAAAGACAAGACAGTGAAGAGGATGATTTCATTGTGGACTCTTCACCAACTGTTGAGGAGCTTGAAGAACTTGGTGAGAACTTGAACATCAATTCACCATCTTCAAGTGGATCAGGTAACATTGCTCCAGATTTAAGTACCCCTCAACAGGTAATTTCTGAACATCGAATTTTGAGAGATCACCCATTAGATAATGTAGTTGGCAATTTGCATGATAGAGTTAGGACTAGATCATCATTTCTGCATGCTATTGAAGAAGACCCACTAGCTCTAATTTTCCAAATTGAACCAAAGTCAATTGATGAAGCTTTATCAAGTTCTGATTGGATTAATGCCATGCATGATGAACTTCATCAATTTGAAAGAAATCAAGTATGAGAATTAGTACCTAGACCTAGTGACCAAACAGTCATTGGCACTAGATGGGTTTTCAGAAATAAATTGAATGAATGGTCAGTCATAAGAAATAAAGCTAGGCTAGTTGCAAAGGGGTACAATCAAGAGTTTGGAATTGACTTTGAAGAATCATATGCCCCTGTAGCTAGACTAGAAGCAGTTAGATTTTCCTTGCTTTTGCATCCTCCATGAAATTCAAAGTTTATCAAATGGATGTTAAAAGTGCATTTTTAAATGGATATATCAAGGAAAATGTTTTTGTTGAACAACCTCCTGGATTTGAAAATGAAAAACATCCTAACCATGTTTTCAAGCTTCATAAGGCTCTCTATGGTCTTAAACAAGCTCCAAGAGCTTGGTATGACCGTTTGAGTTCCTTTTTGCTTGAAAAAGGATATTCTAGAGGAAATGTTGATCAAACATTGTTCACAAAAACAGTCAATAAACAAATAATTGCAGTCCAATTTATGTTGATGACATAATATTTGGATCAACCAATAAAGGCCTGTGTAATGAATTTTCAAATCAAATGAAAAATGAATTTGAAATGAGTTAATGGGAGATCTAAAGTTTTTCTTGGGATTGCAGGTTAACCAAACACATGAGGAATCTTCATCAGTCAAACCAAGTATGTGAAAGAACTTTTGAAAAGGTTTGACTTTCAGAACCTCAAGCATTCAAACACACCAATTGCCATTTACTAAGCTAGAAGAAGACTCTCATGGTAAGTCAGTAGACCCAAAGACCTACAGAGGTATGATTGGTTCTCTACTTTATCTTACAACTTCTAGACCTGATATTCAGTTTAGTGTGTGTTTGTGTGCTAGATTTCAATCAAATCCTAAAGAAAGTCACATGTTAGCTGTTAAAATGATTTTCAAATATCTTGTTGGAACATGTGATTTAGGAATTTGGTATCCTGCTAATTGCAAGTTAGATTTGATTGCCTATTGTGATGCTGACTATGCTGGTTGTAAATTAGATAGAAAAAGCACAAGTGGCTTGTGTTTGTACTTAGGTGGGTGCCTAATCTCTTTGGCTTCTAAGAAGCAACATTCAGTTGCTCTGTCCACTGCAGAGGCTGAGTATGTTGCAGCAGGTAGATGTGGAACTCAAATTCTTTGGGTGAAACATCAACTTCTTGATTACAACCAAGAGTTAGGTTGTGTTCCCATCCTTTGTGATAACACAAGTGCAATAAATCTGTCTAAAAACCCCATTCAGCATTCCAGAACCAAGCATTGAAATTAGGCATCATTTCTTGAGAGATGAGGTAGCAAAGAAATCATTTGAACTCCACTTCATAGAAACTGAAAAACAAATTGCTGACATCTTCACAAAACCCCTTCCTGACAGTAGATTCTCATCTTAAGGAGAGAACTTGGTCTTGTAAATGTCCATTAGGATGGGTTGAGTGTTAGGCATCTTCTGAGGGGGAGTTCTTTGCATCATCATATTCATTTGCTTCCTTGATTCATACTGATCATATCTCTCTCTATTTCACTTCTATTTCTTTTTGACAATGAACTCTTCAACTCACATTGTGTTGAACTTCTTGGTATATCAAATGGTGATTTGAAGAAGGACAAGTTCTGCTTGTCTGGACACTTTCACTATGCGAGAGTATGTGTCTCCGCCAAGTACCAAGAAATGAAAATGCAATTATTGAGGGGGAGCTTTTATTGTTTAAAGAGAATCTTTCCTGATTTCAAAAACTTGCATATCTTTATTCTGATGAAAAGTGGTTGAAATCCTCATCTCAGGGGGAGCTAGAGATTCACAAGTCATATCTTTTGAAAAATTCACAACTTTTCTTGCATTACATCAATTTCCTTGCATGATGTCCTCATTCAGGTGTCTAGAGTCTCAAAATGATCCTTTGAGTGATCTACTATATTCATTTGTCAACTCTCACCTATATTCTTCAAAACTATAGAAATTCAGATTTCTTCAAAGACTGAAGGACTATGTGTGCCTTGAATCTAAACATGTTTTTGTTTGCAATTGATGTTGGATATAGAGATGATGTCTTTATCAAAAAATCTCCAAAAATTTTCAATTCAACAGAGCAATGGCATATGTGCTGAGAAACTGCACACCTTCACAATGAATGAAGTGCCATGTATGTCATGAGGCACTAATGCTATCTCTGTTCAAAGGGGTTCAAAATAAAATAAATAAAAAGCAAAATAAATATGTCCTATTCCTTTTTGATGATGACTGAGTAACTGGAAATATTGGCGTCTAAAAAACGTATATTTTCATGTCAAAAGGTCATCATTTACCCCTTGAGACTTGATAATGGATAAATCTTTAGTATCCAGGGACTATAGTGTGTGAAAAGCATTAGTTCTTGAGTTGTGTCTTGATTGTATTAATTGATGTTTGTTTCAAAAAAAAATGTTATATCATTGGAGAATGTTTTAAAAGAATCATTCTTATCCATCATCAAGTTGTCTTAAAAAGTTGTTTATTTTCACACACTTGATTTCAGTCTAAAAGATTTTTTTATTTCTTTGGACTTGAAGAATATGGTAGTGTGTAGTTGATTGTTAAATATATTATATCCCTCAAATTATCATTTTAATGACTCAATCACTGAATGCTCATATCTGTTGGATATTGTGTAAAACTTGAATTGTGTTGAATTTTTGCAAAATTTAACAAATGAATTTTTTAGTCTCTTAAAAATCTTGAAATGATTATTCCACCCATTGCTTATCATTATAAAGATATCCCAAAAGTCACATAATTTTTCCATACTCAAATCTTAAATTTCATCAGGCCAGGTCGACACTACTCCATCTAGTGTCGACACACTTTCACTCAGGTCGACACTCACCTCCTCTAGTGTCGACACTGACCCCCCTGCCAGACTCATTAAGCCGTGGGCGCCGGTTAACGTTTGATGTTCCTGCGGGTCAGCATACCCTAAACCCCCTTTTCTTCTCCAGGTCGACCCGACGGTCGGCTTCTTCCTGGAATCCGGCAAGTTTTTCGAATCCATCTCCACCTCTACTCTCCTCCATCCCTCCCTGTTCTTCTTCTCTCATTCCTCTCTCCATCGTCCCCTATTCCTTCCATGGCACCCAAGCAGATCCCTCGCCGTGGAGCAAAATCAAGGGCTACGGCAAGGCCCAATCCGGCGGATGAGGTCCTCCTACTGAGAGGAGAACCAAGAAACGCCATGATCCTGCAGAGCAGCCAGGGTCTTCATCTGCTAAGAGAGGTAGGGCATCCTCTTCTGGTCAAGGTCGAGGGTCTGTGTACCCTAGGAGGAAAATCTTGGATTCCTCTTCTGAAGCCTCTAAGAAGTCCACATCTTCATCTTCATCCTCAGAATCTTCCCAGCCCTCTAAGAGACCTCCTTCCAAACCACTAGTGCAGGGAAGACCATCTTGAAACCCAGGGCAGTGGACTTGGATGACAGTGAGCTGATTGCTGCTTTTCCTGAGGTCATAAATTTCTTTAAATTTCAGTCTTGGCAATCCTTCATCTCAGAGTTTCGCATCATATACCCTAGACTTGTCCAGGAATTCTATATGAATTTGGAATGCACTGATGAGGGTACAAGTCAAAGGTCAAAGGGATTGTGATAGACATGCCTACAGACATAGCAGCTACCATTTTCAAAATTCCAGATGAAGGAGAAGACTACCACAACTTTGAATTTGACCTTCATGAAGCCTACACCATCTTGACTGGATTGCAGGCAGATGAGTCTGATCCTAAGCAAACCCATGTTACCAAATTCAACACCAACACTTTTCCACCTGTGTTGAGGCTTACCCATCACATGCTTACTATCATCACACCCAAGGTGGTGGGAGGGACAGGCTCACAGACATTCAAAGGTTTGTGCTATACTGTATGAGCAAGGACATCAAGATAAACCTCCATGTCATCATGTACCAGATCATTTCTGAGACCACTAGGGCAGATTTGCATAGATCACTTCCTTATGCAGCCCATTTGACTCAAGTCTTCAAACACTTTGGTGTGTCTCTTGAGAATGAGAAGTCTGAGAAAATTCCTAAGTCCAACATCTATTGCTTTAAGCATGTTCAAAAATTTGGGCTTTAGGATTGTGGGTGAAAAGGTGAGGAGAGGGCCAGCTGCAGTAGAGGCCCTGTGGTCCAAGAGGAACAGCCTCCAGTGCAAGAGGAACAGCCTCCAGTACAAGAGGATCAGCCTCCAGCTCCAGAGGATCAGCCTCAAGTACATGAGGACCAGCCTCCCTAAATGAGGATCAGCCTCATGTGGCAGCTCAAGTTGATGAACCATTTATTGCCCCTCATTCACCTCAACTTCAACCCTCCTCCTCATGAACCTGAACTGAAATTCCATCCTTTTCTCCACAACCTCCAGTTCATGCATCCACATCCTTGGTGGACCTCTGTTCCACCAGAGTTATACACTTTTGAATGACAAATTTGATGCTTTGAACACCTCTATTCAATCTATGTCAGAAAATTTTGAGTTGAGGATTCAGAGGTTGGAGAACACTGTGTCTGCCAAATTATTGAACAAAAAGCAGCCTCTGACCATGCAACCCAAAGATTCAACAGGCTCTTGGCACTTGGCAGATGCTTCAGTAGACCTTAAAGAACATCAAGAGAAATTGGAGACAGTCTTAAGGGAATTTGGCAAATTCCCAAGCTGATGTCTTCAACACAAAGGAGACACTTCTCAGATAAGTAAGACAAGACTATCCTTTGCACATTTGGTAGATGACTTGGAGAGCATGAAGAATCTATCTGCTCACATTGATGAAGAGATGTCTGCACTTAAAAGGGAATTCAAAGTTTTGAATAGGCCTGGTTGGTCACTGGTTCTTCCTCATCTTCACAGCCAGTGTCAAATGAGTTCAGTGCACTTCAAGCTACAATGTCAGAGAATTCAGAGAGAATGGAACATCTTCTGCATACAAGACTCTCAACTACCCAAGCTCAAATGAAGTTTAGTCTAACTTCAATGGAAAAGAGACTAACGGATATTGAGACCATATTGATACCCATTCCTCCTCCTCCTCCTCCCCATTAATGTAATTTCTTTTGATGATGTCAAAGGGGGAGAAGATAGCAAGAACTTGTAATGCTTTTTAAATGTTTTTTTTGAAGATTGCAATGTTCATATTATGTGTGAAATGAATGAAATCCTTGTGTCTTCAATGTGATTGAAAACTTTTTGAATGAATGTGAATGTGATGATTGCTTGTCAAGCTGCTTGACCTCCTTGTGCAAATAATTTACTTCTAGTAACATTGTGTCTTTCATGTGTGTGATCTTCAAATGTTAAAAAAAATATTCAAAGGTCTTTGACAAGTTTGAATAAAAAGATAACCAAAGGTGCTTAAAATCACTTTTCATCAAAACTTCACTTCTATATAGTTTTAAGGTTGCCATCATCAAAAAGGGGGAGATTGTTGGGTTGAGTGTGAAAACAAGTCATTTTCCCTCATATTTTGATGATGACAAGCTGTGATTTTAATGCATAAAATTGGAACATGTGAAATACATCACCTGAATTACCAATATTCAAAAAGCATGTTTCCAAGCACATTATCATTTATATTCATGATAATACATTTAACTAATGATTTATGTGTTATTTTCTCAGGGACAAACATTTCTTGCAAAGGTAGTGTCGACACAACCATCAATGGTGTCGACACAATGGCTCAGAGCAAAGGCAGAAATGTGAAGAAAGATCAACTAGTGTCGACACTAGTCCAGGACAGGTTCGACACTAGAGTCAGATCCCAGAGAAATATGTTAACAGGCTTCTATCTCAGGTCGACACTAATCAGATAGTGCGACACTAGATGGCTCTCCCAGAAGGCCTGTTTGTCAGATGGCCAAAGCAGGTCGACACGAGATGATATCAGGTCGACACTAGAGAGCCTTCCCAGAAGGCCTGTTTTGCAGTCTGGGACATGGTGTCGACACTGAATCATCTCAGGTCGACACTAGAGATCTCTCCCAGGGAATTGATTTTCCAGTCTGGGATAGTGTGTCGACACACCTCATGGGCAGGTCGACACACTCCGGAATCTCTGTGACTTAAACTTTGTCCTGGACACGTGGCACCCTAGGGAGATGTTGGATCAATCTTGGATCTTGTGCCCACGTACCCCAAGGGTATCTTGGGATATTTAGGGTATAAATACCCTCCTTTTGGGCATCCATCCAAGAAGAACCTTCTTAGAGCCTTCAGAAACTGGTCTTGGCGGCAAGAAGAGTTCATCTCCCTGCTCCTGCTTTCGTGGTGTCTCCTGAAGCCATTTCTCGTATGTTCAAGTATGAGAAATGGAGATTGATCGTTGAAGAAGCATCTCAAGGAGGCAGAGCAAGTAGAAGCCGACTTCTGTGGAGAATTCAAGGAAGATCCTCAAGATCAGATTGCAGAGCATTGTCCAGGAGCTTCCAGAGATCAAAGCACTTCACAATTCGATCTTCTACAAGGGAGTACATCTGAAGAGAAAAGCTATCAGTACAATTTTCATTCCATTTTCTCTTTGAGTAATTCTGAGATTGTGCATGGGTTGTTGTATAAGTCTCATGAATTCACTCTTGTTGGACTAGATCCGTTGATCTTGTGTTCTTTCTAGCAAGTTGTTTGTGAGCCGTCGTGCTCAGTAGTTTTTGAGTCGTCGTACTCAAGGTGTTTGTTGAGCAGTCTTGCTCAGGTTCTAGAGTAGTCTTGCTCTAGAGGTCGTGTGAGTTGTAAACTCAAGTGTTGGAGTTGTCAGGCTCCAGTGGGTGTGTGTACCCAGGTTGGTTAGTGGATCCTCACTGTGTGTGAGGGGTGGATGTAGGAATCACATGGGTGATTTCCAAACCACCTAAAAATCTCTGTGCATTGATCTGATTGTGGTTTGAACATATCCTTCGTTAGATGCTTGCATAGGATCGTTTGAATTCATCTAATCAATTTGTTCACACACTCCATTTGCATATTCACACTACAAGAAAATGCGTATTTTCGACGGACCGAAATCGTGGAAATCGACGGTTATTCCGTAGGAAAAGGGCTTCCGACCGCCTTTCTGTCCAAAGCTCGTCGGAAACTGTCCATCGGAAATACTTGTCAGAAATTCGCGGATGACAATTCCGTCGGAATTCGGTCGAAAACTCCGACAGATAAATCCGTCGGAAGCCATCAGTATTTACCGACGGTAATTCCATCGGTAAATAAGTCGGTGATTCGGTCCGCAATATGCACATTTTCAGTCGAAAAATATCCGTCAGTATATTCCGACGGACAGAATATAGAAGAAGATCCGAACGCCCGTAGTCTCCGCAGCTACCAACTCTCTGTCTTGGAGTGCGCGAGTAGAAGAAGATCCGAAGCCCGTCCGGGACACTTGATACAGAGATGGTCTGACACCTCGGAATCTCCACCATCATCATTACATGGAGGTTGAGTGCGTCGGGTTCGTATTTCGTGTCAAAGTACATCGAACAAAAGTTCGATATCTCCTCAATGAGGTACGCCTGAGTAATGGAGCCCTCAACTTGTGCTTGTTGCGACTTTCATCTTAAGATCGTGCATGCACCTACGACAATAATTCAAATGCATACATAAGTAATATAAAAGATCGTCATAATGGCAATAAATTGAGATGTAGAAATATACCTCTCAAACGGATACATCCATCGAAATTGTACTGGTCCTCCGACCTTGCCTCATATGGTAAATGGATGATCAGGTGCTCCATTGAATCAAATAATGCTGGAGAAATATCTTCTCTAATTTACAGACTGTCTGAGTTATATTTTGCTCCATATTTTGCAAGTCATGATTTTGAGTTTCTGATGCAGATAAAATCCTGAAGAATTGACTCAGCTCAGTCATTGCTCCCATATTTGTTTCGGAAGCAACTCACGAAAAGCAAGAGGCACCAGTCTTTGCATGAAAACATGGCAGTCATGACTCTTCATTCCGTATATTTTTCCCTCGTTGACATTTACACAACGCGCAATATTCGAGACATATCCATCCGGAAATCTCAATGCTTTAACCATTGCAACACTTCCTTAATCTGTCTGGCCCCAAGCACATATGCAGCTTTAGGTTGCACCACTTTTCCTTGAACATGTTGTAGCTCTAGTTCTGGACATTTGCAAAGTACTTTCAAATCGAATGTGCCTTGATGTTATCCTTCGTTTTGCCTTTGACGTCCATAACTGTGTTGAACACATTATCAAAAACATTCTTCTCTATATGCGTGACGTCTAGGTTATGACGTATCAAAATGTTGACCAATAAGGCAATTCCAAAAAATGCTTTGCTTCACCCAATTGTGATCCTTCCCAAAGCCAGGGATTTGTCGGGTACTACCAGCCAGTTGTGTTACAGTCGGTAAGTTCTGGACCCGCCTCGCCATGTTTCCACCAGACACCCGTTCCATATCTACCTCCTCCATCACAGTTGTATTTTTCATAAAAGAATCCTTTTGCTTTCGGAAAGGATGGTCACTGGGTAGAAACCGCCGATGACAATCGAAACAACAAGATTTCCCCCAGATTTCAACACAAATGATTTAGAATCTCCATACAATAAGGACATGCCAACCTCCCATGTGTGCTCCAGCCAGATAACATGTCGTAGGCTGGAAAGTCACTTATTGTCCACATTAATGCAGCCTTCAGATTGAAATTCTGTTTTCTAGATGCATCATAAGACTACACACCATCTAACCATAACAATTTCATCTCATCAATCAACGGTCTGAGATATATGTCTATATTCTTTCCTGGACTTTTTGGACTCGGAATCAGCAATGAAAGGAACAGATTCTCACGCTTCATGCACATGCCTGGTGGGAAGGTTATACGGTGTAGGATACTGGCCAACAGAGTAAGATGCCACCGAGCCTCCGAAAAGATTGAAACCATCTGTGCATAACCAAGCCGTACGTTGCGTGGATCCCTTGAGAAGTAAGGATGAGTACGGCTAAAATGAGCCCAAGCTTCACCATCGGCAGGATGACTCATTTCACCTTCGTCGCGACGGACTCTTTCCGCATGCCAAGTCATATGTCCAGCTGCCTCGAGTGTAACACCCGGAAATTAGCAATTTAAAATTCGAAATATAGAGGAAAATTAAATAATGTATTGGAGAGACTTCCAATACCATGTGTTAATGACCTATTAACAAGATCGGGCCGATAGAGCATATTTGGCCCAAGGATATGAATAAACTAGGACAGGAATTGCCCAGAAATTTGTGTATGTAATTATGCAGTAATTAGGGAGGGTAATTTAGAGTCATATTATGGATGTAGTCATGTAAGGTAAGCCAAAACCGAACTCAATCCCAATTGGTGGTTTCCTAAACCTTGGCTACCTCTTTTAAGTAAAGGAATCCCAGATTTTCTGGAAACTAGGAACAGAGCTCCTAGCCCCTTTCCTAGCATTAGGACTCTTAACAACATCCTAAACTATAAGAACTCGTCCCTAAACTCTTGGGGAAGGTTTAACCAACGAAGTTGGAGTCGTTTGGAAGCAAGCAAGAACTTCTGAGGAACAAGAGAAAGGCTGGGAATCCGGAGCTTCATCCCCTGCATCCTCTGTTGTGTCCAGAACATCACAGGTTTAGATCTTCATAAAGGTAGGTGTTCTCGGGCCAAGATTAAAGAAAACCAATGCCAACATGTAGTTCTTTGAGTCTAGGATCATTTTCACTTGATTTGCCTAATTTTCATGGAGTATTCTTCGTGTATTGGTGATTTTCCCGAAGTCTTGCACAGTTAGGGCTTTTCTCGTTTGTCATATTGTGCAAACGATTCAAGACCAAATTTGACTAAACTTCTTCATGAAAGTTCTTCCAATTGAAGTCACAATCATCTTCTTGTTGGACATTTTGTCCAAAAATCCTTCGTAGAGAGTTAGGAGCATGATAAGAGAGTTTCTGCATGATACTACGATTTCGGGCTACACTTGACTTTCTGTTCTTCATATGTTTTCTCGGGATTCGAGACCGAATTAGATCAAAACCTCAACATCAAGTTCTTCTACTAGTTATTCTTCATCTTTTATGTTGAACGTTTTGTTTAATGTCATTCGTTAAAGAGTTATAAGAGTCGTAAGTGAATTTCTGCATGAGATGTGTCATCGGGTTCCACATGACCATGTTGTTTTGTTCTGGAAAAGCCACTAGTGTCGACACTGCCTGTGCTAGTGTCGACTGCTGTCCCAAAACAGCCCAGATGGTGTTCTGGGGAAAGCCTCTAGTGTCGACACCACCTGTGCTAGTGTCGACACACTGTCCCAGTTTGACCCAGAAAGTTCTGGGAAGCTGATCTAGTGTCGACACACCTTGCTAGTGTCGACCACTGTCCCATATTGACCAGAAGGTTTTCTGGAAGCTGTCTCTAGTGTCGACACTACCTGGACTCGTGTCGACACTACTTGACTGTTTTGTCTTGCATTTGAAGCACTGTGTCGACACCACCTGGACTCGTGTCGACACGACTTGACCTTTTTGCCTTGTATTTGAGGCACTGTGTCGACACTATCTGAACTAGTGTCGACACTACCTGACCAGTTTGTTGCCTGTTTTTTTGTCTTGGGTTTGGAGCATGGTGTCGACACCACTGATCTAGTGTCGACACTACCCTTACAAGATTTTTTTTTATTTATAATTTGGGTCTAATCATTTCATGATGTCTTCAAGCATGTACATGATGTTATATAGTATGCATGGACTTAAAATAAATCAAACCATTAAAGGAAATGGTAATGATATGAATATGATTCTAATGTGTAAATTTTGATTGTTCTTATGATCCTTGGATTATCTTGTGATCTTGCTTATTGTCAATTGATAAGATAATAATATGATATGAATGTGGGGATGAATACATGATTAGTACGGACATATTATGGTGTAAAGATTATGATTTGCATATAAGTTTCATGGTTTCATGTTTTCCGGTGTTCAATGATTAATTGTCATATGCATACATGTTAGGAAAGTACATGTTCTACATATGATCTGTCTTTAGAAACACCCTCTTGTCAAGACATTAATGAATTATGAAATATAAGATACGATATTATCCTGCCTTGTTCTTTTGAGCTGTTTGTCATTCCTTGACTCTATAAATGATCATGTCCTTTTTACTATGAGCTTGTCATTGAAACTCTGTGGCCATAATATGAATGTTTTTTTCGGCACATCGTGGGACTCCGGTCCAAAACTTGATACAATGCCTGTGCAATAGGGCCCTGTCCGGTCCTGGGGAGGAGCGCCCCAACGTACTTGTTAACCGAGGGAGTATGGACTCTTGGTGCTTGGCTAGCACACCGACATACAAGATTGTGAATGTGCCTCCTGTTTGACTTGATAAGTTGACTTGACATGATATGAATGTTTGTTCTTGTGAACACATGAACTCTGCTTGAATATGGCCAATCTCTTCTGACATGATTTATTCTTGAATTATCTATCCATTGTATATGAACTCGACATTTGATCTGACATGTTATCCGTTCTACTTTTCTATTCAACTTGTTAGAAAGCATGCATTGTCAGCATACTCATCAGCATATCTGCCTATATAAAATGTTAATCATGTATACTAGTGCCCGCCGTGATTGAGATATAAATCCTACTGAGCTAGTTCGCTCACCCCTATCATCCTGCCCTTTTTCAGGTAGTGATGAAGAACCCGTGGAGTCGGATGGGCCTAGGCAAGAGTGACGAGCACTGTCCTAGAATAGATGACAGATTAGAAATAGAAATTGAGTAGTCTATGTATAGTGAAACTTTTCTAGAAGATTATTTGAATAATGACCCTTTGGTTAATTCTTCTTATGTGAGGTTGTATCTAGTTGAATGAATGAATAAAGTATATTATTGGTGACCATATTATAGTCTTGAATGTGGTTGTTATATCTGAATGTGACTCTGCACTATTCACTGTGATACGCCGGTTTGTATCGTTCACGTCCCCCGGTATTTAATCCGCTGCTAAATATTCGGGGCGTGACATCGAGGACATGACAATCGCTGCAATCTGGGTGTGATAGGAAAGTACCGCAATGACTTATACGTAACATCCTTCTGCTTGACTTGTCCCCTCTCTTGGCTTGAACCTATCATGCTTACAAATACAACATGATGTCTTATCTACATCCCTTTGTAGTACACAACTGATTCGGACATGCATCAATTTCATAAAACCAAGCCCCAAATCATTCACCATCTTCTTCGCACGGTAAAAGTCAGCAGGTACCCTCTCTGATTGAGGAAGCATGCTCTTGACCAGTAAGAGAAGCCGGTCAAAACAACTCTCGCTCATATGAAATTCAGATTTCAAATTCAATAGCTGGGACACTGCAGACAACGTGTATGCTTCTCACAACCATCCCATAATGGCTCATCAGCATCTTGTAGTAACTGATAAAATCTCTGAGCTGTATCATTCGACAATCTTCATTGTTTGATCTTCATGATATTGAACTCCGGACCAGCAGCATCGACAACCATGTCTACGTACGTACTTGTGGAGGCAAAGTAATTAGCTGGTGCAGACGACTGAATATTCAACTCACCATGACACGACCATAACTCATAATGGCCAACAAATCCTCTCGTATACAGATGATGCTGCAATCCCATGTCGATATCCACTTTCTGTTCTTACAACCCGAACACGGACGTCGGATGTTACCCATCGGCATCAACTGCTACTGATGAATTACTCAATGCAAACTCAATAAACTGTCAACTCCATCTTTAAACTCCTCGGTCACAACTCATTCACTATTCCACGGTACATCCATGATCGATTCTCATAAGACATTTTTCCTACATATTAAATGTCATGTCCCGAGTTAAAATCCAACACACCCTCACATCATTCAAGTACCATACATATGATACATACGTTATATGGAGAGTCCCAGAGCTAATGGGTGAAATAAAGCGTTGACGTAAAGATAAATGAAGAGTAAACATACTGAATATCAAATAAATTTGAGCACTATATAAATACTTAATGGTATTGAACATTAAAACAATACAAACTGTGATGTCTTCATATTAGGCCACCACCACTTGATCGACTCTTTATCACCAGCTTCTCAGTAGATTTCCTAGGGAGTGAACTAACACTGATATCCCTAAATATAGTTTGCCAAATACATCTCTTCGTACATAATGGGAAGCCTAACTTTGAGAATGTCAAGTTCTTTGACACAATTATTTTTCACAAATTTTGACCAGTCTTTTCCAATAAACATGTACATACTACACACCAACTGCGTCGTAAGATTACAGAATATTGCACTCCTTTTTCATCTTGAACAACAAAGATAATCCACTTTTGTTTTCTAAACTTTGTCTTTCTTCTTTCCGAATAATCTTTATGATTTTCTTCATCTTCTCTTTCACCAAAAGTAAACCATCATGCAATCTCGAAATCGAGCGGAAATATTTTACGTTCTAACAAACAAGTACTTGATACGTTGGACATTTGTTTTTCTTTGAGTCTAATTTCCAATCGCGAACTCTCATCACTAATTAGAACAAAAATTTATAACATTTATTCATGAGTAATTAAAATATGAAATTAAATCATAATATGGTAAATATGAAAAAATCAATCAAATGGCTACAAATAAACATACAAAGTTGAATGATTAACTTGCAGTGTGAAATTTGTGAAAGTAAACAATATGTTTAACAAAGAAAGTCATTGCATTGTTTATTTTCATGTCAAGCGTAAAAAAATAACAGCGAGCAAAATAAATAAAAAATAACTTAATTTACCAAAAGCTTTGAATATAAGCAATTAGGAGAAGGAACTTGTAGGTCCGGATCTAATTTTTAGAAAATTTAACAATACACACACACCAAACATCAAGGTGTTAGCTTATGTGCTATCCACAGTAGAGAAGTACTCTAAACAATTTCAAATGAGCAATTTCAAATCCAAATAATAC